>JAJMAW010000025.1:66236-143787 GCA_030565085.1 Sugiyamaella pinicola | reverse complement strand
AAGAATCGGAGCCCGCTCCGAATCTCACCCCCAAAATCAAAGAGATACTCCTCACCAACCTTACTCAAGAGTGGCAAGTCCACTTCGAGAACCGCACTCGCGTCGATCAGCACTATAGAATTATAGAGCCGACCCTTCGCGTTACCACCTCACTCAAACAACTCAAACTCGCGAGAATACTCTCGAGTACTCCGCGAACTATTCTAAGCCGGGTCATCCAATTCCGAGCAGGTCATGCTCGAATAGGATCCCAGTATGTCGGCGGTTGGAGGAACGTCGACGCCCCTGAAGTAAGATGCGCGTGTGGCACTACTCAGTCAATCTCACACCTCCTCCTTGAGTGCATCCTCAACGAGGATGTAGCGAAAGAATTGCGGACACAAAGTGGACGCAATCTTCGCATGGTACTTGGTGAAGCGAGAGGTCTCACAGACCTCATCAACTTCTTCAAGCACCCTGATGCACACTGCTAGGTAAATCCTGCATGGAAATAGCCTGGTAACAATACATATAAAAGCCACTTTTTGCAAACATCTTAATAGTGTATACTGATATAAGAATAAATATATAAAAAAAAAAAAAAAAAAAAAAAAAAAAAAAAAAAAAAAAAAAAAAAAAAAAAAAAAAAAAAAAAAAAAAAAAAAAAAAAAAAAAAAAAAAAAAATATGAGACGCAAATTGCCGAATAAGTTGGGAAAAAACATGCTGATTTTATTAAAATATTAGTATGAACATGGGACTGGGAGTTTCCAGATCTGGTTTTAAAGTTTGGAAATTCGAACAGGAACATTGTTTTACACCCCCCTAAGCAACTTTTGTTTATGATTATAAAGAGGGTATAGGTCTGCTGACACTGGCGCTGCTGCTGCAGCAATTAACCTTGATTGCACTGTGCATATATATATATATATATATATTCTACGACCAGATACAACAGCCAGGGCAACAGCCAGGGCAACGGCATCCAGGCAGCGGGAGACGGGGGGTCAGCCTCCGGCGGCTGGGCTCTGCCCAGACCCGTTTGCTCGCTTCGCTCGGTGCTGGGATTGTGGCATCAGGCAGTTGGTAGATGACAGGTCGGCAGGCAGGCAGGCAGTTAGGCAGGGCAGACGCAGGTCAGACGCAGGTCAGGGGTTGTCCGGCGAACAACCGGAGATTATAAGATTAAGAATAATTACGTCGATGACAGGGTCAGGTAAAGAAGTAAGGTTACAGAGGTAGCTAGCTGGAAGGTTGTCATTGTACTGGAACAATTGTCGGTATCAGGGGAGAGCTCAGGGTTGCAACTTAGTGGAATTGTGATGAGAGAGCGGAACTGAGATGAGAGAGACGAATTGTGGTGAATTGAGGTATCTGATAATATCAATGGCACAGAATTGTAAGTAAAGACCGTGAGGATAGTGAATAAGTACAGTGATACAGCGAGTGCAATGGTACAGTGGTACAGTACAGCGAGTTCGGCGAGTAGTAGTACAGCGAGTACGGAACCACAGCAAGCAGTAGCGAGCCCCCCTACCACGGTCCTCGCCCTCCGCGAAGCGGAGCTACGGGTCTGGGCAGAGCCCAGCCGCCGGAGGCAGGCCCCCGTTCCCGCTGGCTGGGTGCCGCTGGCGGCTGGGGCTGGGGCTGGACGAGATGGTTGATTGCTGGTTATTTCTGCATCGGATCGATCGACGTTCTGAACGCCCTACAGGTGTTCTTGTTTAGTTAGTGTTTTTCCTTTTCCATTTGTGTATTGAGTATGTGTACCTCCGCCCCAGTTTAAGCCCAGTTCGGCTGACCTTTATTATATATATATATAAGAGAAGGTAATTAACTAAAATTTTTCTTCTTCATCACATAACACTTTAGACCAATTCAAGTGATAATTGTGTGAGAATATTGAGTAAGTAGGGGTAGAGGAGGAGAGGAGAGGAGGAGGAGATGGAGGAGAGGATGGTGATGGAGGAGAGGAGAGGAGGAGATGATGGTGATGGAGAAGTCAGTGATGGTGGTGGTCGTGATGAGATGGAGATAGAGACGACGACAGCTGGTTGAAGAGAAGAAGCGACTCAACTCGACATTGATATTTGTTCTATGGTTAAAGTTAGATTGTTTGTCATTGTCAGATGTTTGCGTAGTTCTTTGTGTTCACCAGTAATTAAGGTGGCTGGTTGTTTGATTTCCTTTGTTGGAGATGAGATGAGATGAGAGTGAGCATTGTAGTGAGCGAGAGCGAGAGCCAGAGCCAGAGCAGAGCCAGAGCCGGAGTCGGAGACGGTAGTAGCTACACTATGAAGCCAAATCAACTCAATTGTGTTCATTTCATCACTTCGAATTGGTGGTGTTACAATTCTTTTTCGTTTCTTTTCCGCACCGCAAACTACTCCGACGGCACTTTGACCCGAGAGATCTTCAGATTAAAGGGCTTGTTTAGGCGTACAAAACAACAACGGCACTGCAACGCCGGCCTCATCACTGAAGCTTGGGAGGGCTGCGCTTACTTTTAGGCTTGGCTGGCTGGCTGGTGCTGGTGTTCTCCCAGCGCTACGGCTGCTACGCTACGGCTGCTGTTGGGACATTCGCTTCGGCTGCAGCTGTCCATCACTGGCTCTCTCACAACAAACAAACCACAAACAACGGGCCAGCCGCTCGTTGGCAGGCCACCTACCGACAGACCTATTTATCTGTCTACCAGCCAGCCAGCCTCTGCTGCTGTTACTGCTGCTACTGCTGCTACTGCGGTACCGGCCCGATTGCATAACAACCCTTGACCTCTCTCTACCTGACCCTCGACATCGACCTCGACCAACCTCAACCTTTGACTAGTTAGGTTGTTATTCTTCTCTACAAACCTTAACTTTGAATTTTTCTATTCTTTTCGTCTTCTTTCAATTTTTCCTTCTTCTTTTTACTATTTACTAACAACTTATCTAGCTAGCTCGCTTGTCTCCAATAACCTACCTTCTGATCACTCTCGCTCAACAATTGAATCTTGAGACAAAATGGCATTCCGGGCCCTGTTTGGTCCTCTTTGGATTATTTTCAACGCGGGCGCTGCTCTTCTCTTGTTCTTCATCATCTTAGGTGGTGCTAAAGAAAAGACTCCTCTTAATCAATTCTTCTGGTTAGAAGCAGATACCTCCAAGATCCCTGGTGCTCCTTCTTTAACAAGATGGACATTCTATGGCATCTGTCATGTGACAAATGGTAAAAACACCAATTGTTCAACCAATCATGCTGATTTTGCTTTTGACCCTGCCAGCACCTTCGGTACTCATAGTGGAATTCCTCAAGACTTTGTTGATAACAGAGATGTAAGTTTTTGCTTTCAGCTGTTTCCGCCTGGTCCGCCCTGCTTCATTCCCGCAGTCCCTGCGCTGCTCCCTGCCATTGTTTGTTTTGTTTAAACAACTCAACAAGGGAATAAGTCCCTTACCCTGGATTCTTTGGGTCAGCACGGCTCATGACAGCTCGTAGTACACACGCAGGGCCCGGCTACACATATCTCGAGCGAAGCTCGAGCAACGGGTCTGGGCGGAGCCCAGCCGCCGGAGGCGGAAAAGGGGGAGTAGAAGATGGTACTAACTGGCGTGTTTAGACTTATTACTACTTGAGTAGATTTGCGTTTCCTTTCTACCTTATTGGACTTGCCTTTACCATTGCAGCCTTTTTCTTGTCTATTTTTGCGTTCAAGTCTCGTCTTGCGTCTGGTATCTCGTCGTTGCTCGCGTTTATTGCCTGGTTATTTGCTACTGCCGCCGCCTGTTTGTCGACCTCGTGGGTTGTTCTGGCCAAGAACAAGTTCAACAAACAGACCAATGCCTCTGTTGGCGACAAATTGATTGGTTTCAGTTGGGCCGTGGTGGTGCTACTGCTGTTCTCGTTTATCTTCCTGTGCTGTGGATGTTGTGTGGCCCGTCGTAATCGTTCCAATGCCGATATCGCCGCCGATGAAGAGTACAAATCATCTGGCCGTCGTGGAGGCTCTACAGGCAGAGGCTTTTTCAAGCCAGTGAAGAAGAACAACGCGCCCAACAGTTTTTTCAAGACCGAGAGCGAGCAGCCCGTGATTGCAGGAGAACGTTCATCTTTCGAAAGAGGAGTGCCTCAGTAAACTCACCCGCCAATTATGAAAATTTATCCAATTTAAGAATGGACGACATTACCAAAACAATACCACCTTCCCTCTCTATCTCCATCTCCATTCTGTGTATTTTCAATCCGTCTCCCTGACAGTTATAGCTGATAATAATTTTTTTTTCATTGCACTCCACCACCACCTCTTCCACTTAATTTCTCCCTATTCTACTACTATTTTTTTTTATATAATTGTCTTAATTAATGGTTTCGTAATAGCCTTTTCTCCGCTCGTCGCCTCCGGCGGCTGGGCTCTGCCCAGACCCGTTGTGCTCGCTTCGCGAGCGCTGAGACCCTGCGGGGCCCTTCTCGCTCTCTACGTGGGGTTTCTGCCTAGCTCGAGCTATACCGGGCAGCCCCGCAGGGTCTCAAGGCTCGCGAAGCGAGCACAACGGGTCTGGGCAGAGCCCAGCCGCCGGAGGCAGAACCCCCAAGTCGGTCCGTCTGAGGGGATGCAAAAATATATTCACCGTACACAACAAACATCATGGAGTAGTATAATAAAATAATAATAATAATAATAAAATAAAGTAGTAGTAATAATAGTAATTAATAATCAACGAGACAAACCGCAAAAGGCAAATATGAGGGTTAACAAAAAAAAACGGAAACACGAAAATCCATTGGTGACACTATTCATGAAGTCATAATAATAAAGTAATAATAAAAATAAAAAAATTAATGATGAATGAATAAAAACAATGACGAAAAAACGTTACTAACAGAAACACATACCATACGAGAAACAAAAAACTAACGCAAACACTGATAAACTAATCGTACAAACACACGAGTGCTTTTTTTCTTTCCATCCTCCCGCTTTAATATCCCCCGAGTCCATTAGTATAACGGCCGTTATTGTTGTACCCGTTGGAACCGCCTTTTTGTCCATTCAGTCCTGGTGGAATTCGATTGCCGCCAGTTGAACTGCCACTAGTATTGGCACCTCCTCCAGTAGACGAGCTGCCTCCGTTGGATCCACGGACTCCGAGCGGGTTCTTTGAGAACGAGAGGCGAATACCACCCTTAACGCTGTTCGAGAGACCAAATCCATAGAGCTCCTCAAGTGCTCTCGTGGCATAGTTGACATCTTCAAATTCAACAAAACACATAGGACCATTTGCTTTTGTGCGGAAACACAATCGTTTATACCCGCGTCGGCTCGAAAAGAGATCCTTGAGCTCTTCTTCACTAGTGTCAGGAGGAAGGTTTCCAACGTACAATGTATTACAAGGAGGATTCTGATCTGCCGGATTGGCAGGTGGCAACACTCTGCCACCACTCTGCATGATTTGAATTGCTTGTGTGTTGTTTGTGGGAGAATAAGCAACCACCACCTTGCTAGGGTCATTGTTATTGCCGCTAGCTACGGGGATACCAACTGATCCATTCACATTTACAACTGAACCGTTGTTACCAGGTGTGGCGCTGTTAGCAGAACTGTTTGTAGGAGCGGCAGCATTACCAGAAGGTCCACTAATTGAAAGGCTTTGGAATTGTCTAGTAGTAGTCGATGGAGCAGATGAGCTAGTAGCAGTGGTGCTTGTACCAGCAGAAGCAGGAGCAGTTGTTACTGGCGGAGCAGCAATAGTCGACGAAGTCCGTCTCTTATCGGGCCATTGAGGAGTTGGCTGAGGTTGTTGAGGAGGAGGAACTTGTTGTGACTGTTGTTGGGTCGATTGTTGTGGTTGTTGTTTATTTGTTCCATTTGAAAGAGGAGGAATGGCTCCACGACCTTCAAATGAATGTTGATGCAACAGTGGAGGCGATAACTGAGGAGGGGCCCCATTAGCTCCAGTTCCAATAGGTGCTGGAGGCTGTTGTTGTTGGGGTTGATGTTGTTGTTGTTTCTGACTATGCAATAATGAAGGAGGTGATGATGATGATTGTTGCTGTTGTTGTTGTTGTTGTTGTGCGGGTGAAGGCTGTTGCTGTTGTTGTGATTGTGCAGGAGACTGTTGTGGTTGCTGCTGTTGTCCAAGTTGTGAGCCTGTCGACGATGGGCCTGAGCCCGGGGCGACTGGGCCAGTAGCAGGATGTTTGTTGCCACCAGGAGGACCTGTAGAAAAGCCAAGGAACGACGAAGGCTGCTGAACAAAGAATCGACTTGGGTCTTGAACAATAGAATTGAATTCTTCATCCTCTCTTCCTTGTGACTCAAGGAGCAACGACCGGCCAGAGGCTCTTCCGTTGATAGATCCAAGATTCGACAAAGACGATGGCAGTCCATTTGGCAGGCCGTTGGGTAAACCGTTTGGCAAGCCACCTGACAGTCCATTTGGGAGTCCATTAGATAATCCATTCGGCAAGCCATTTGGCAAACCATTATGCATACCATTAGTCAAGCCATTTGGTAATCCATTAGGCATACCATTAGGTAGTCCGTTCGATAGACTGCCCAACCCACCCAAATTAGATAAAGTCAAATTAGACAACCCTCCGATTGGTTCCATACCCTTTGCTCCAGGAGTTTCTGGAGCACTCCCCGACTGTTGCTGTTGCTGCTGTTGTTGTTGTTGTTGTTGCTGTCCTTGTGCTTGGACCTGTCCTTGAGGAGGTTGGGAAAGCGGGAACAATGATCGTGGAGAAGTGGGTGAGAATAGACCATTGCTATTACCATTGGTAATGTTACCGTTATTATCATTATAATATTCAGAAAATGGAGGTGGCATTTCAAGAGTTGTTGAAGGTAAACCGGAATTCGAATTGGCAAATGCAAATCTACTGCCTGTTGGTTTCGAAGCCGATGAACCGTTCGCTGGTGCAGCACTCAGTCTTGATAGAGACTCGTGTGAGATCGAGTGGCGACTGGCGCGAATATCGCACTTCAGAGGCAATAATACGCCGTTGTTAGCAGTGGTGGCGACTATTCCATTATATGCCAAAGTTGGAGAAGACGAAGATGATGTCGTTGTTGGCGACGTCACGGCCGTGCCATTTCCATTTGATCCAGACCCAGAAGCCGACCCCGAACCAAGTGGCGGAGTGTAGAAGACATCGGTGCGAAGGTCTAAACTAGCCAAAGCTATATTGGCGTTGGCAAAGTTTCGGAAATATGCAATACCCAGGACGTTGACCGGCAGACCATCTTCGCCAACCGACTGCGACTTCTGTAGCTCGCTGTACAAAAAGCCGTCAGCAAAAGTGAACATGACGCGGAATTCGCGTACTGAGATATCTCTAGGGAGATTTTGAATGCGAAGGGCGACGGGGGCAGAAGGTGCAGACGACGATGACGCAGTCACCGCCGCGGTGCCAGCCAAATTACCATTTGTTGTCGTCGTCGTTGTAGTCGTCGTTGGGGCGCCATTTCCATTACCGTCTTCCAAAATCGAAGGGAAAAAGCTCGACGTCGTACTCAAAATGGAGCCCGGACCTGCTCCTCCTCCTCCACTTCCACCATCCATGGCTCCGCCAAATGCATTTCCGTCTCCTCCAAATCCTCCAGCGTTCATAATCGACGAATACGAATGAAACCCGTCTCCACCTCCAGCGCCACCCGGCGCAAATATCGACGGCTGTCCCGTCTGCTGAGCTGTACTAGCCATTGCTCTCTCTCCTCTCTATTCACGACTGTTAGTATACTCGGTCCCGGGGGTGGTTCATTCGCCTCCGGCGGCTGGGCTCTGCCCAGACCCGTAGCTCGAGCTTCGCTCGAGTTTCACGGACCCAGCAGCTCGCGAAGCGAGCACAACCAGGTCTGGGCGGAGCCCAGCCGCCGGAGGCAGAGCCCGTTCGTCAGTACTTACCAGACTTTGTTAATGAAACGCGACAATAATATGAGTGTTCGCTGTCGGGGTGTGTGTCGAAAGAAAGAAAAAAGTGGCAAGAAAGAACGAAAATTTGTCAGTTGTTTGTTTGTTCTGTTGATTATGCGACGAAATGTTTTTCTTCCTTTATATGTTATGCTAGTAGTTGTGGAATAGCAGTACCCCTCGTCGCGAAATCAAGCACTCCACAATAATATTAGTAATAGGAAATCGTCGTCGGTCGTCGTCGTCACGCCGTGAAACAAAAGTGAGTCTTGTCGTTGTCAAAATCTGTTGGTCGTAGCTCTTCGTTGCAAAAAAAAACTTCAGTTAGTCAGCGCTGGCACAGTTTTCGATTGTCTGTGTTTCCAGTGCTCGAGTCAAAAAAAAAGAACCTCGTCGGTGTCGTCGTCAATAAATGATGAATCGTCGAGCGGGTTGGACGTCGTCGTTTTTTTGCGCTCTCCGTTTCTCGAGAAATAAGCCGTGAAGTGGGTTTGTGAAAAGAAAGTTGAAAAAGGATTAAATGAAAAGCAACACGAGCGGCGGTACCAGGTAGGGCGCGTTTTGTGAGAGCTGGTCGTTACGGTGATGGTAGTAGAGTAAATGTGGGAGACCTCCAGTACCAACGTATGTGCGAGTGTCATGGGAGCGTGAATGGGAGCGGTGTGCGCGGCGAGGCGGGTACCGGCAGCCTACAAGCAGTGTAAAAAAAATGGCGTGGCAAACGTTGAAGAAATGCGCGTAGAAGGAGGGTGGCTGGCTGGCAGTATCAGCAGTTTAGCTTTCCTTCTCTGTGCTTCTTTCTCTTCACTTTGCACCATCTCTGCACTCAATTACTGCTAATCGTCCCTCAAACAGGCAATATATGTGAAACCAAAGCCAAAATCGCGCGTGCAAGCGTACCAATTGCCTAATCAGGACGGATCGATACAGAAAAACCGTTCTTTGCCCCTGCCCTAGATCTGCGGCTCACTCTGCGGCTTATCCAGCGGCTTATCCCTCCAGCATGTCCTGTCTCTGTTCTTTTGCTCTCCCTATCATACCGGTTCTCTCTTCGTCTCCATCTACCTCTTCTACCTCTTCTTCCTTGTTGTTCTTGTTCTCCTTCCTTTTCTCGCACTCCGTCCGTTATGCGGCTTCCCGTCCATTCTCATCGCCCACTCATTCTTCTGCCTCCTAGAATGGAAGGCGCTGCTGTCATTCAGAATCTGTGCCGTCCATTTCAGTGCTGAGCAAACTCACCCTCACTGTTGCCTATTGCAGTCAGTCCGCACTACACTAACGTTAACACCTTCGCTAAGTTAGTGCGGAACTTCTCCTGGGTTGCTGCGCTCGCACTACTTTCTTTCGCCTCCGGACTCGCTTCGCTCGGGCAGGGGTACACGGGGCCTAGACTGCGTTATCAAAATACCCTATCTTTCATGCTTATCTTCGCTACCTTATCGCCTGCTGTCAGTCAGGGGGTGGTGATGCGCCTCCGGCGGCTGGGCTCTGCCCAGACCCGTTGCTCGCTTCGCTCGTTGTTAGGATTGTCGACGGTCCCTGCTACTCGAGCGAAGCTCGAGCTACGGGTCTGGGCAGAGCCCAGCCGCCGGAGGCCTGTTCGTAGTACAGTAGACATCAGCCCACATTTAAATAAGACTACTACTTTGCTAGTCCTGGTAAACGTATGCCCATATGCTTTTACTTGCAAGTAAGAACTTTACGTTAAAAACGAACAAGACAAGGTTCTGTTCCGATCTATATTTAAGTTGTCTGTCACTGGAATTTGCGACGTTGATCCAATCGAAAAAACCTTCAAATAAGAGTCGCCAGTAGTAAAAAGAATACCAGAGAATTCTCATTCAAGCATGCTCACTTATCACTTGTTGCATCCTTTTCAAACATCACTTTATAAGCAACAGGACAGGCTAGATCTGACATCAGCAGCTTGGCTTTTTCCCAGAAGGAGAATTGGGGACCGTTGCGACGATAGCAGGCGGTCTTGCAATGTGGAACGAATTGCTAAGTTTCTGCTCAACATCAACATGTTCAATAGAAATTGATTCCTACTCAGTTGAGGCCAACAAACTTCTGAAACACCGTAAATGATGTTAAATTTGCTGACCATACTGCGGAGCGTGAGCGCCTTTTGACAATTGAAGTCACTGTGGAGGGAAAACCGATTGTCTGCTGAACGATTGGGATCGTTCATCATCATGATCATAAGAGCACACATCAAACGCAGCCTTGAATTATCCTCGCCAAATCAAGGTCTGATCTAACAGCCTCGAAATCATGAACATCTTCCACTTGAATTCCTTTACATAACTCCTTCAATGTTTTATCCTGATTTGACTTGTTGAAGCGACATTTTTATCACCACAAACAGATAGTTCAACCTCTATTTGAAATAGTCCCTTCAAACGGAAGAACAAGATGAATTCTGCGGAATCAATAGTAAAATAGAGAGAGATCAAAATAAAAACTAGTGCAAACACCAATAATAATTCCGTAAACGTTAATTCAACGCTACTGTTATTCAATAATGCTGCTCTAAGACCACTGAGTAGAAGCAAAAATTCAATGTTAAGGGAAAAAGAGAAAGAAAGAAAAGAGAAGATGATTATTTATCAGACCCTGCATGGATCGCCATAGTCTGGTAGCTACGCGGTTATCTTTTTCACATGCCATTTCGAAAGTACTGGATAACTTCGAGGTTCGTTAGCAGAGAAACCCGAGAGAGATGAGGGTTCTGGATACCAGAATTCATACTAGAGTATGCGGTGAAGTACCGCGTTTCTCTGCGCATATTGGCGGAGAAGAAACGAAAAATACTGCTGGCGAGGCATGAATGGGCTTAGAACCGCTTGTTAATTTCACGTATATCTCAGATCAATGCTTGTTTTAGTTTAATCCTCATCCTCGTGCTAGGTGCCATACCTCTGAATGGTGTTTAGTCGGGCCGGAAATGCAACAGACAAGAATACTTTCAATACAGGGTTAAGAACTCTGTTATTCCTCCGGAAAATGAATAGATCATTGAACTCAAATTTTTACTTCGTCCAGACCCGTAGCTCTGCTTCGCTGAGGCACATAGATACCCTACGATAGTGGCCGTCGGTCACCGTCATATCCGTGCTTCTCCATACCCTTATCATTTTTTCGAACGGCTGAAAATTTTATTTATATATATACTTTCTGTGAAAAAATCGCCTTGAGTATTAATTCATATCCTTATATATTAAAAATGGGCGTAGATTCCAGTGCCAAGGAAAAGAAAGAGAAAGGGACCAGAAAAGAAAGGAGCAAGAAGGACAAAGAGGAAAGAAAGCTGAAGAAAAAGTTAGAAAAACGACAGAAAAATGGGACTATAGATAATGATGATGCCGAACAACCTGCTTTCTTTGTTGATACTGAGGGAGCCAGTGCTGACGTTGATATTGAAATGAACGAGCAGATCATCCATGAAGAAACGTCATCTAAGAAATCCCGCGGCAGAAGAGAAAAACAAAAAAAAGAGAAATCTGAAGTCCGTTCTATTGATAATGAAAGCGACCAGATTGGGAATGATGCTTCTCCAGAATCAGTGTTCTTTGGAATCGTCGACAGAGTCGAATTGGAGTATTTCAAAACTGCCGAATCAACCTTATCTGCCAATGCATTTGCCAATACAGATGAAAGGGATGGTTTCATTTCTGGTGTTTTGCAGGAAGCATCGGGCAAGGAGCTAAAACTTGTAACGAACCAAATTTGTTCCAAGTTAGTGGAAAGATTAATTTTGCTCGCTAATAATCGCCAGCTACTAGCAATTTTTAAAGCATTCTCTGGTCATTTTTTAGATCTGTCTAAACATAAGTATTCCTCTCATTGCGTAGAAACATTAATGGTTAGAAGTGCTGCTTTGGTAGAAAAGGAAATGTTGGCTTCTAATCCACTGGACTTGTATAAAGAAGAAGGTAATGAGAATGAACAACCGGCTGACGAACCTGTTGTTACCATGGAAAATTTATTTATTTTTATGGTCAACGAATTGAAACCTGAATTAAAGAAATTGACTACTCACGAATATGGTTCTCATGTTCTTCGATTGTTATTGCTAGTTCTCTCTGGTTCCAAATTACCTTCTACTACTACTAAATCTTCATTGCGCAGTAAGAAATCCAAGATCGCAAGAAAAATGATTTCTATAAATGATAACGATGAATTTGAGACTGCCTATCAAGTGCCAGCCATTTTCAAGGAAAATCTTCAAGAGGCTCTAGCCGCTCTGACAAAGGATGTCAACACTATAGCCAGTGCTCGCGAATTAGCAATTCATAAAATTGCTTCGCCTGTTGTGCAACTAATCGTTAGATTAGAGTGCTCTGCATCTTCTTCTTCAAAGAAGAAACAGCGTAAGAAGAAGAACTCTTCTGATCCATCATCTTCACTCACTAATCTTCTGTTCCAAATGGACCCTAACTCTAGCAAAGAGTCGACCGAAGAATCATTTGTCGAATATTTATTATCTGATGCTATCGGTAATTACTTTTTTGAAGCAGTGATTGCTGATTCCTTACCGTCTTCTACCGTTCAACGAATCTATACTCAGTATATGAGCCATAGGTTGGATAAACTTATTAAAAGAGATGGTGTTGCCAATTTCATCTTCCCAGCACTTCTTAAAAAATTACCTCCTCAGCAAATGAAAGATATTATCGATTGCGCAATTCCTTCATTCGATATTCTTATTAATTCCAACAACCTCTTAATCGTTCGTGCCATTCTTTCTGCCTCCACTTCATCTAATTACAAGGTTGGCGAATTCACAGATCTCATTGTTAGTAAATTCTCGTCCACCAAGAATTCAGATTTCTTGGAAAAGCTTCTCAAACTCGAAGGATCCACATTAGGAAACTCTCGAGATGGCGATTGGCCAACTAGTGAAGAAAGGCATCGCGCTTTATTCGTCGAAGCCCTTATTGCATTTTCACCTAAATTTCTCAAGGATATTTCAGAAGGATTTATCGAGTTGCCTGAAGAGAAGCTCATTCAAGTCACCAAACATTCGATCTTCTCACATGTACTGCAGAGTTGTCTTGTCCCGGAATCTGATATCATTGTCCGTCGTAGACTTCTCAACAACCTCACGACGAATGTTGTTGATCTGGCATGTAATGCCTATGCTTCGCACATTGTTGATGCTCTATGGAAATATACTTATAAGCTGAAACATTTCCGGGAACGAATTGCAGAACAACTGACCAAGGATTCTGCCACCGTCAAAAATTCTATTTACGGCAAGCTTGTCTGGAAAAATTGGCAGCTTGAAAAGTATGTTCGTAAACGGTTCGAATGGTGGACTCTAGTCAAACAACAGGAAGACGCTCTTTCTGAATCTCTCGGCCAAAGCCGGTCTGCTGTTGAATCCAAGCAACGTCGTCCTCCGCCCAAGCCACAGCCCTTCCTCTCGCAAGCGGGACGACCGGGACCCAACAGAGAGAGACCGTTTGCTCCTCGTCGTGGACCTCCTATCCACACTCAAAAGCCTTATGATAGACCTAACAGAAATTAATAAATTATGTATGTATTTAGCATTTAAAAATAAAATTAAATAAAGCAATGGATTCACCACGCTCCTTTAGTCCTTCTTGCTCTCAAACCAAGAAACCGTGATAATGAATCGAAGTTCGCATCAATTTCCTTTGGAGTTGCAGCGGGCTTTTTCTCCATCGGCTCGGTGATGCCAATATCCTCTAGCGTGGCCCCGGCCCGATCCAACAGCTGACTTAACTCTTCTTCGTCAGGAGGAAGCAGCTCATACCATCTCAGCAGTGACTCGATACTACTAGAGTCCAGTTTCTTGAATTCACCGAGGGTGCTAGGAAAATTGTCCTCTTTGCTGGGAAACTCGCCATCTCGCCCTGGCAGTGGCGCTATAGCATCTGAATCTTCCGATACAAACGCATTTGCAGTACGTCGGACTGATCGCTCATCGAGCACATCAAGCTGTCCTTGTAACTCTGTGACTAACTCTACAATATCCTCAGACGTGATAGCATCGCCATTTTTACCTGCTGGAGTGTCTTCGTCGTCATCAGAGTCGGCGATTTCGCGTTTGCTATCCCTATATGACTTTGTATCTACAGGCGCATTCGACTTGCCCTTAGCAGTGATACCTTCGCTGGCTAGCAGTTTCTTTTCCTGTTCAATCTGAATACTAAGAACATGTCTACCGGTGTCAATAATCGCAGTGGTGTTTTTCTTCACCTGACTGACAAGTTTATCCACCTCCGCTTTTAATGACTCCAAAGTGATTGGATCTTTTTTCACTTGACCTGTGCTATCCGAACTCATTTTTCTATTTATTTCTTTCCTTCTCTACCAGTAGAAATCCTGTCTTTAGTCAACCACTGCCGTTACTGTCTTGTGTTTACTTTGTAGTTGAAAGCCTGGTTTGATTTGGCCTGCGGCGTGTGTGATTCTACGACGATCACCCCCTGCGCATATGGCAAATCACACTCTTGAATTTCTGGATTCAAAAACCTCTCTACAAACCTGATCTCTTGAGAAAAAAATCCCACAAAACCAGCTGGGTCGTACAAAAAAAATGGTAGAAAGAGCCATAGTAGGAAATCATTGTATTCTCTCGCCGGTGGCACGCCGGTGGCCCCTACGGACCGTCCGAGGCCACTACCGTCGGCATACCGCGGCTGTATCCCCGATAAGGGCTTATCAGTACTAAGCGATCCATTATCTGGAAACCCCCCCGAAAATATAAATAGAGCTAGTTATCACCCAGTTGTACATTTGTTGTTGTCTTTCTATTTATCAGTACCAAATCAATACTACATCTTCAAGTAATACTTTTAGAATGGTTGCTGCTGCTGTTTCCTCGTCCATTATCAATGAGATCAACTCTCCCCTGAGTGGTGAGATCACCCCTGAGTTGAAGGTTCATCCTTTGAAAGACGCTCCATTGGGAGCAGTTATCGAACTTCCTTCTGGAATCACGGATCCCTCTAAACTGAGTGAGATTGATTTCCAAGCTCTGAAAAACGCTTTGCTGACCTATCTTGTCGTTGTCATTAAGAACCAGGCTGATTTACCACCAGAGTCTCAATTTGAGCTCACCAAGAGATTTGACCCTACTTGTGCAGGCAACTATGGCCATTCCAAGGAATTCCGTAACGAGAAGAGTGTTCTTCGTAAGGACGGTGTTTCTGTACCTAAAGTTCCTCAAGTTCAGATCTTGGGTCAGGGAGAAATGTCGGATCATTGTGGCCTGAACACTTTTACTTTGACTCATCCTACTCATAACACTTTCCATAAGGACGTCCTTACCAAGGAACAACAGGATTCGGGATTAACAAGGTTCTATAGATGGCATATCGATGCTGCTCTTTATGGATTATGCCCTCCAGTGGCTACCACTTTGTTAGGAATCCGCGTTCCTCCTGCTACCAAACGCCAGAAGATTATCTATGAAGATAGCGGTGAAGAACTAGAAGTAAGTCAGGCATCTACCGCCTTTGTGTCAGGAGCAAATGCTTTTGATTTGTTATCAGAAGAGGACAAGAAACTTGCTTTGGAGACTACCGTCGTATATCCCCCACATCCATTTATTTACATTTCTGATGCCAAAGCAACTTCAGACGGGCTTACCATGGTCAGTGAAGGGAAAGAACTGCCACTCGATCAACTTCCAGAGTGGGAAGAGTCTAAGATCAAACGTTTGCCATTAGTTTGGACTAACCCTGTTACTGGCAAGCATCATTTACAGACCGCCGGTTGTGCCGCTAGATCTCTGGAACGACCCAACGGAGAAACACTTGGATTGGAAGAGACTCGTAAGGAGCTTCATAGACTAATGAGACCTGCTATTGCTCCTCAACATGTTTATGCACATGAATGGCAGCAAGGTGATTTGGTCATTTTCTTCAACCGAGGGGTCTGGCATTCAGTTACCGGCCAATTTGCTCCCGGAGAAACCAGATTAATGCATCAATGTAATGTTTCCAGTGGTCTCGATCCTGTCTGCAAGGTATAATAATAATGTAATTAGGGTGAGCTTTTTTTTCATTGAATAAATAATAATATTGAGTATTTGTGGAACTGCCTACGGCGACTGGGCTCTGCCCAGACCTGGCAGATTAGGTTAATGGGTCATATCGGGGATTTCTTCTGCCAATGGTTCCATAGTTTGATCGACTGAGCCTGTGAATGCGATAGGGGTCGATTCTGAGCTGACTTCAGCTGACTTTAATCGTTTGAGAGTCGGCTGCAACAAATCTTCAGATGGTGTTTCCGTGGCTGAGGATGGTGGACTAGGTCTCTTTTTACGCTTGCGATCGGGATTTAGGCAAAGATGGAGTTTCTTATCAATCTCTTTGCCTCGCTCGGACGACGGTAGGTGGATATTTAGCAGATCCTCTTTACATTCAACAATTACTGAGAGTAGAAACTCGATCTGTTCAGGATTCGAGATGAACTTCTGTGTAATGTACTCTAGTGTTAGTGCTTCGTTGACAGCCATCATTGCAGCTAATGCTATTTGAGGAGGAGTATAGAAAAACGCAACGTCAGTAATGAATCCGTCTACAATCACTGCTCGCGCGTTATCATGAAGTCGTCCCAAGACAGACTCGTCGATATTGGAGACATTGCTAGTCTGAATGTCTAAGAAAAACCCATGCAGCGACATTAAAGGGTTCTGCACTGCTAATGTGAAAGACAACGACTCGAGGAGCAGGAACTCGGAATCAAGAATGTCTTTAGGTTCAGTTCTTTTCAATGCATTACAAAACTTGTCAATTGGAATAAAATAATTTTCTGCTTTCGATGCTAGGAATACTGAGGTATAAAGGATGTTCTTCGGATGATAATCCATAACGCTGTAAACAAGGTAGAATTTGCGAAAGTATGAGATAGCAGTGGCTTTGACTTGTGAAGGCATATTAAACGATTTGGCGATTTCACCGATTTTACTGGCATACAGTATCACTAGATCATATTCTTCTTCAATCGTCAGTGGTTCAATATCTGGACTGGAAATGCCCTTTTCTATTAACGACTGCTGTAGTTTCTGAACTGCCCTCGAATGGCAATCAACTTTCCGCTTGGTGAATTGTGGTTTGGTGAAGGACCATAAACGGAATTGAGAGGAATTTCTATACAAGTCGTCGTCAGTGACGACATTCGATTTTTTGGGATTATCTGAGTCATTTGTCATGATGAGTGACTAGGTTGAGATATCCAGCTGGTCGTGGTAGTAATAATACTACATAGTATGTGGGCTTCATCATATCGAGAACCTGCGGCTTGAAAACGCCGCTTTAACAGTGGCGATATTTTGAAACTCGCAAAGCAGTGCTATTATCTATCTGATAGTAGGCCGTATAGAAAAAATTCTATGTTGCTATTCACTAACGACAACTCTCTCATTACCTCTCGAATGTTGGTGATGTGTTTAATCTACTCAGAAACATGATCTAAAAGATAAGCTCGAGATAATGCAGTGTGACATGCAGGGTCTCACTGTCGTGCGTGCCAGCAGTTCACGGGGCTGGGCAGAGCCCAGCTGAAGGAAGACTCCCTTATCCCCTGAAACTTAATCTAACAGCTGACTGATAGGTCACCATCTACAAATACCAAGTACTGGCGTGGGTCTGATTGTAGAGGGACCAGGCGGACCCTTCTGCCGGAAGAAGGAGTCCGTGTGGGGCGGCTGGTATACGCGGCTGTGGCCCCAGGAACGAACGGCAGTGGCAGTTGGGAGTTAATTACAGCAGCAGCGGCGGCGGCAGTACGGCAGCAGCATCAGCAGCACAGTCTTAGCTGGCCAGTTGGTAGTTTTTAACTGCTACTGGAGCCAGCCGAACGCTCACGCGCGCGCTTGTTCAGGCTGCCTGTTCCAGCTGCTGGATACTGCTGAGAAGAACAAGCACCAACAGAACAAGCAAAACCTACTTCAGTTCTAATATATCAGAGATTTGGCATTGTAAATTACGACAGGTTATATCCAGGCTAAAAAGTGTGGATATTTGTGTCATCATAAGACGAGAGCGTGGAGAAAGTCGACGATTCGAACGGGACGATACGACTTTGAACAAAGAAAACGACGACTTGTAGTTGAGACAGTCCCACGGGTTACAGAATTCCACAATGGCATCATCATCAGGCTTGTTTCTAGGCGTTTATATTGCGTTGTACCCATATGAAGCGCAATCGGCCCAAGAACTGACTGTTGGCCAGGGAGACCTGCTGTATTTATTAGAGACGTCGAACGAAGACGATTGGTGGAAGGTCAAGAAAAGAGTTCCGGGACTGGCCACAGAAGAGCCTACAGGACTGGTTCCAAATAATTACATTGAACCGGTAGGTAGCAACGGGTCTGGGCGGAGCCCCAGCCGACAGAGGCAGAGCTGGGCAAGAACTAACAAGCCAATTACTTTTAGGCGCCAGTCATTGGACATGCCAAAGCATTGTTTGACTACGATAGGCAGACAGAGGAAGAGCTATCATTCAAAGAGAATGGTCAGTTTGATATCTATGATGACTCTGATTCGGATTGGATATTAGTTGGAAGTGCAGGAAACTATGGCTTTGTACCATCTAATTATATCGAAAAGACTAGCAGTAGTGACCATACAAATGGGGTTACTGCCAATGGTGCAAGTGTTCATGTTGGTGAGAGCAGTACCGTGAGGTCATCGAATCCAGATAAACCACTACCGTTAAGCCCTCAGATAAATAATGGAGGAGGAGAGGAAGACTTTGAAGATGAAGTCAAGCCATCGCTACCCGCTCGTCCAAACGGAGGCAGAGGGGGTTCGGAACGGGATCGAGAACGAGAAATTCGCGATCGTGAGTCTCGTGACAGAGAAAGAGAGAGAAAAGCAGCTTCAGTACAACCTTCACAGTTCTACAGCTGGGTGATTCAAGAAGTTGACGGTAGAAAGAAATACCGCGCCACATTAGCTATTGGAAATGGTTCAATCATGTACTCCCCAGAAAGTTCTAGCTCTGCGCCTCAGCAATGGGATATTTCTGATTTATTAAGCTACAGTTCAGAGAAGAAGCATGTTTTCCTCGAATTCCAACATCCAAGAGCGTCTTTAGACCTCCATGCCGGGTCAAAGGAGGTCGCTGACGAAATCATTAATGCTTTAGGTGATGTGGCAGGTGCTAATAGAGCGGCGGGTCTTCGCGAAGTGATTGTGGCTGCTAATTCCGTTGGTCAGAAGATGGGCAAGGTGCTGTATGATTTTGAATCTCAAGGAGATGACGAGGTGAATGTCAGTGCTGGCGATAATGTGTTTATTCTGGATGATAAGAAAAGTACCGAATGGTGGCTCGTTCGAAACCCATCTGGCGAAGAAGGAGTCATGCCTAGTTCATATATCGAAGTGAGTGCTGAACCAGATACAAAGAGATTGTCTCAAAGGTCCCCTTCTTTTCTCGCCAGTTCGAAGAGACTTTTCTCTGGAGGAAAGAGCGATAAAAGTGATGGTAAAGGTAGTCGGTCCAATCGTAAGGAGCGGGAACGTGAACGAGAACGCGACCAACAACGTGATAGAGATCGTGAACGTGAACGCGAAAGAGATCGAGACCGGGATCGCCGTGATAGAGATAGAGATAGCTATGAGAATACCTCTGGTAACCGCTCTTCTACAAATGGTAACACTGCCACTACTACTACGTCGACTTATAAAGTAAAGCCCGACATGTCTAAAGTTCGTACCTGGACGGATCGGTCAGGTACGTTTAAAGTAGATGCTGCTTTATTAGGATGTGCCGATGGGAAGATCCACCTGCATAAGCTGAACGGCGTTAAAATCGCTGTTGCGGCAAGTAAGATGTCTATTGAAGACTTGGAATATGTTGAATCAGTCACTGGCGTAGTTTTAGATGATGATAAACCGTTAGTTGATATTCGTAAGGGTGCCAGGTCGAGAAGAACCAGAAGCAACGGAGGATCGCCTTCGATTGTAGGAGTTCCCGGTGGTGTGAGCACTGGCGACGGCCACTCAGCTCTTACCGGTGCTGGAAGATCCTCGTCGACTGCTTCAATTCATAGCAAAAGTGCAGCGGCACAACCGAAACAAGAATTCGATTGGTTTGGGTTCTTCTTGGATTGTGGAGTCGACGTTAACAACTGTCAACGATACGCACTCAATTTCACAAGAGATCAGATGGACGAAAATATCCTTGAAGACATCAGCCCCCAAGTATTGCGCAATCTCGGTCTTAAAGAAGGGGATATCCTCCGAGTTACGAAAAAGCTGGACGAGAAGTTTGATCGCAAGCGACTTACTAGTGAGAGCACTGGTGGTTTGTTTTCCGGTCCCGATGGTACACTGAAGAACAACACTGGTAAAGAATTGAATAATGGCAGTACAGCTGGAGCCACCAACGCAGCAGCCGTAGAAGCTCAACAGAAACCAATTACCAAACATGCAACTAGTAATAATGTTAACGGTTTTGCTGACGATGCCTGGACTGTCAAATCGCAGCAGCAACAGCAGCAGCAACAGCAGCAGCAACAGGCACCTACTCAGCCTGTCAGACCCCAGCAACAGCATCCAGTCCAACCAATTGCAGCTCCTGCATTGGTCGCACCTCAACCAACTGGTGCTTTGCTTGACCTAATGACTATCCAACCATTAGAACCACAGAAAACTGCACAGTCTGTTATTGCCGAGCAACAAGCTAAACAACAGCAGCAACAAAAACAACAACAGCAGCTTCAGCAACAACAACAACAGATACAACAGCTACAACAGCAGCTGCAAACAAAACAACAACCGCTTCAACAATCGTTCACAGGCTCTGCTACGGTGCTTCCACCGCAACAGACTGGAGGCTTCGTAACCACCGTTGTGCAAGGCCCCAACGGCCCTATGCTTACCCAGCAGCGGACGGGTGGCGGAACGCTTATTCCATTAGCATCTTCCTTTACAGGCCAATCCATCAATTCACCCTTGGGTCCATTTGCTACTGGCAATGCTCAGCAGATCACTGGATTTGGCCCGTTTTCCACTACTACGTCTTTCCCGCAGCAGCAGCAGCAGCCCATTCTTGCTGCCCCTCAAACCATTTCCAACCCATCTACACCATTCAACCAACCGTTTGTCATGACTAGTCAGCCACAAGCTAGTTTTAGCTCTCCCAGTCTAAGCACTTTGACAAATCAATTACAGCAGACATCGATTAGTGGTGGCATACCTCAGCAACAACCAAATAATCCTTTTTTCGGCCAGCAGACTGGGAGCTTCTCTTCATTAATCTCTCCTTATCAGCAGGCTCAGCCACAACAGTTCCAACAATTCCAACCACAACAGACACAACAATTCCAGCCCCAACAACTCCAATTCCAATCACAGCAACCACAACCACAATCAATGTTCACTGGTGGTAACCCATTTGATTCCCAGTCTTTGCAACCATTACAGGGACAACCTACTGGATTTGGCTTTGGAAATTCGACTCCTACAACTAATAACTTCACAGGTGGCCCTGCTCAGAGCATATTCCAACCTCTTCAGCCCCAGCAGACTCAGTTTGCTCCCCTTCAACCCCAGAAAACTGGACCGCCACCTCCAGTGTCCTTTGGTGGAGCTGCTGCACCGTTACAATCAACAAACACTGGTAGAAGAGCCAACCTCGCTGCCGCAACTCCTAACAATCCTTTCGGATTTTAAAACATTAATATATATTATATATATACTATTTGTTTGTTTCTATTTGTTTTCTTTGTCTTTTTTTCCTGTAACTTCTACACGCATTGATCCCACTCCTCTTTGTTAATCTGTTTTATATCACTCTATCTTGAATTAGATAGATCATCTTTGTATTTGTAAAATTTACAATAATAATTAATTAGGTCCTAGCTAGTCTTTAATTGGGTGTCTCGATAATACGGGGAAAACTTTGGCGAACTCTCTTTCAAGGTTACGTAGAGTCTGATATAAAAATTCATCACATTACATATCATTTTTTATTGTTAGAATAGACTCAAATAGAAAAGTAAAGTAAAGAATTCATCAAACATTTGAATGTGAAGGAGAAAGAGACACAACCGACGCTTCTGATATGGTGTAATGGCTGGCACAGGATGCTCTCACCGTCAAGATCAGGGTCCGATTCTCTGTATGGGAGTCTTACTTTTTGTCGCGGAGATAGATAACATAACTCATGCATGGAAAACCTTTTTTGCCAAGATAAATATCTGCGCGTTGATATCCAAAAATAGGTTCCTCCTAGCTGAGCCCCTTGCCAAGTAGTCGAGAATTCCTACCGTAATCTGCAGTATATAAACACGCCGTTTTCCTCCTGTCGATCTGCGAGATTTGATAACTTTAAAACGAATGTCAACCTTATTGGTTCAGGAAGAGCGAGCTGGTCCATCGAATCTTCCCACATCAGAAGCACCGATAACCTTTGCCGGTGGCATAGCCGAAGAGATTGCCAACAAAGTTTCTCAAAACCTAATTAAAAACAGTTCTCTAGAGCCCGACACTGAAAAGTTTAAAGTTATCAGTAAACACCAATATAGAATCTGGATAGTGGTGACCACATTTTTGGTTGCAACTCTTCTTGCTCAGTTGTAAGTCGAAACATGTGGGACAAAAGATCAATCAACTAACTATCTGCAGAGCAGGACTTATTCTCCATGTTATCATCTGGACTTTCCGTTAGCAAAATGTCCCAACAGTTAGCAAAAGATTCAAGTAACAAACAGTTATCGAGAAAAGGATATAACGCCTGGGTTGGTATTACTGTTACCTTAGCTGTACTTGTATTTTTGCTGGGGTAAGTGTCAAAGAAATAGAAGAGAAAAAATTACTATGTATGCTAACTTTTTAGGGTCGTGGATATTTTTTTATAATTCTGTATAATATAATATAAATAATGTTAACCTGAAGATCGTTTACCCCTGACGCGCAACATCACCTGTGCCCACCCTAAAAAGTATATCAAGGATATAAAAATATACTCCGATACTGGGAATCGAACCCAGAACTGCTCGGTGAAAGCGAACCGTGCTAGCCGTTACACTATATCGGACTGTTCACGAAAAATAATTTCTACACACTGTAAGGAATATGCCTTTATTGGAAATCAAAAATTTCTGATACAAGCATAATATGTTACAACCGGATGATAAATAATAAGGAAATAGCGGTATCAAAGACTATACCTTGCTAACCTGGAAAAGGGTGCAATCGCCGTCAAAGCAGCCAGGTTCTCTCTCCGCAAATGGTTAACAATAGTCCCAAGAAATCTATCGACCATCTCTGAAACACCTGTTCCCACTGATCAGGATATTGCGGTGAAACAATTGAACTGCTACAAGCAAATAGGCTACTTTCTGTCCGAAAATGCAGGCATAATGCTTCTTCTGGAATCACCCCTAAAAAATTCTCCCGCAAGTAACCCATCCTGAGTTTAAAGAGTGCTGCGTGCCGTCAGAGTCATAATATTGCAACTATACTCCTGACTTATGATAGCTATATAACGGTGGTATATGTTGTCGGTAATTAGACCAAGCCCCATTACCCTTCCGATTGTTGCTGTTGGTCTTAGGAGGCCATAATCTCGTTTCCTAGCAATAGGTCCTTTTGCGGTATTATTCCCCGCGTAACCTCTAGCGAACTGAACACAACGGGTCAGACCCATCTTTCGGAGGCCGACCCGGTAACACTATGTCACGTGCGGTAATTATGACATGATCTGCCACGCAAATGATCTAAACCACCAATGCAGATAATCCCCAGACTTTTTCTCTATATAAATACATTCGCACAAACTGCGATTCTAATTCCAACCAGTGAAATCGAAATTAGCAATGTCTCAACCTCAAAGTTCCACTCCTCAATGGTGGGAGAAGTATCCCAACCCTCAAGCGGAACCTGCTTATATCTCAAAGGAAAAAGTGGCCGAAGATGTCAGGTCTGATAGAAATGTTTTGGTCATTGACGTTAGAAGAGATGATTTCAGAGGTGGTAAAATAAAGACCGCATTGAACCTTCCTGCACAGAGCTTCTATAATTCTGTGGACGATGTGTATAATTTGGCTGAAAGGTCGGGTAAAGAGGCTATTTACGTGCATTGTAACAGGTCTACTGTTGGTAGTAGAGGATGGAGAGTTGCTGGCTGGTTGCAGGATACTGCAAACTCCAAAGATGGCAAAGTAAAGGTCTTTGCAATTCAAGATGGAATTGTTGGATTTGCTACAGGTGGGAAGGAATACACTGATCTTTTAGATGAGTATGATGCCGAAGTCTGGGAGAAAAAGTGAATGGACAGAAGCACCGAATGCATTTCTATATCTATAACAAATAGTATTGTATAATTTTAGTCTACAAGCAGTCTTATTTCACGGTTGTAGAAACAATAGATGGTGGATCTTCCGGTCTATCATTCTTATCAACCTTTAGATTTTCTATCATTTTGATTGTTTCAATTCCAGCCTCTACTCTGCCAAAAATTGTGTGCTTGTCATCCAGCCATGGAGTTTTCTCGGTGGTAATGAAGAACTGCGACCCATTTGTATTTTTTCCAGCATTAGCCATACTGACAGTAAACGGGCGGTCGTGTCGTAATAAAGAACTAAATTCGTCAGCGAAGTGCTTTCCCCAGATACTTGTACCACCTGTACCGTCACCTTCTGGATCACCTCCTTGAATCATAAACTTTTTTATAATTCTATGAAATATCAAATTGTCGTAGTATCCTCTGCGACAAAGAGTAGTGAAATTTTCCACTGCCAATGGAGCATAATTAGGATACAATTTAATGGTAACATCACCAAGTGTTGTATGTAAGATGACTAAACTCGCTAGCTTCTTTTCTGCCTCGGGTTGTTTTGATGTACTATTATTATCATTCGCTCGCTTGTTCATAAGAATGGTCTCGTTATGAACATCTCTAGAAGATTTAAAATGGTTGAACTCTGCACTAGTTCTGGTAAATAAATAAAAACGATTCTTCTTATACCCAGTTGCAAACAAAATCGGGTCTTCCTGAAACTGTTTGGAAATAGTTTCATTATTAGAAGTAGCCATTTCTATAGTCATGATGGTGCCATTATAGTTAGCAGATGATTTTCCTTGGTATAAAGCAAGTGATAAGAACCGTATATTCTCCTCTTTGCCTAATAGTAATGAACATGAGTTAGTGCTAATATTCACCACCTTAATTCCCAACAGCGTTGAATAAAGGATAAAGTTGCTTGACTCGTCAAATATAACATTGCCTTTATCCGTATTCTCCTCCGATATATCTCGTTCAACAGCTAACCTTCTACCAAATTCAACATCATCCGGCTGATAGATACTGGTGCCGAATTGATGCATTTCTTGAACAGTTTGAATGCTCTCGTCATACTCTCTTATTTTTTTGCCAGATTTGAAGTCGAAAACTGTGATTCTTCTATTAGACGAGAGGGTGACAAATTTACTGCCATCTGGAGAAATGGACAGAGACGAGATGGTAGTTTTGGTCTTTCTAAAGTCATATAAATCAGTAGAACTTTTCAGTTCAAACACAGAATCCGGTTTTTTGTTATATTCACCTTTGGGCTGCCAATATTCAATCATTCCTAGCTTGTCTGTCGACAATATACAATCATATAAAGAGTTATAAGAGAGGTTTGTTACTGGAGATTTATGCAATCCGCTGACGATTTTAATTGGCTTATAGATATTTTCTTGTTTATTGCTGTCGCTTCCGTTTTCCTCATCAATATCACCACTCCTCTCAATGTCGTAGATATAAACGTTGTTGCTATTCTCGTCTGATATGGCGATGAGGCTCCCACCAGAGTCTCGCCCTTGTATCCAAGAGACATCCAAAGGAACAATAGACAATTCAAGAATATTGATCATGTCTAAACTATATACATCAAATATTTTCACCGTCTTGTCGCCAGCTATAGTCAACACTAGTCTGCCATCAGCGCTAAATAGGACCCGGCGTATTGGTACGCTATGGGCCAAGAATTGTTTCACAAATTGAACAGAATTATTGCCATCGTCATCAACCTTTTTCCAAAATTTTAAATATCCATCTGATGATCCGGTGACGATATAACCAGAATGGCTTGATTCTGGTTGGACTGCTATATTTGATATTGTGGATTGATGCATATACGACTTTGTATATCTTTCACATGATGGCAAGTTGTTTAAATAAAGTTTCTCATTTTTCAGATGTCGTCTTTTTTTCTGTTTTGGCGCTTGAGTTAACGACGGTCCATACTCGTCATCCGAAGACGATTCAGAATTTATATCAGGTCTAGGATCAGGAGATTTTCTCTTTGAAGAGATGGTAGACGTAAAATCTGTAGACTCAGCAGCTTGAGATACCATAACGACCCATATAGTGCATGCTTAATTAGCTGTGTCAATACCTCTCTCTGGTCTTTTTACTCCTCAAGGGATATATATTTATGCCATGAATTATATTCCTTTGCGCTCGTTCACGAAGATCTCGCATGGAACAATCCGAAAGCCGCGCACCTCCTAACCGCTATCTTCTACCCCTGGATTAGCCTCTGGCAGATGGGATTCATCCATGCCCGTTCGTGACAAAAACATACAGTCTTCGCTTCATGGGAGCTATGTGGCACACGAGCGAAGTGAGTAACAGATCTAGGTAAAGCCCAGCCCAGTCGCCGGAGACACATCGGAGCCTGGCTGTCAAGAACCCCGCGGACTCCACACGGCTGCCTATCACCGACCTCGGTTCGATATCCTTTCTCCACAAAATAAAGCGACGGAGATGAGATAACGATTTACATATAAAAATATAAGTTTGACTCCTGACATTAACAAACCCCATAGGTATACACATTACTAATGGCTGATAAACTCCCTCTTACATTCCCTTTGGGATCGAACGAGAAGCTTCTGCGGGTATCATCTGGTGAGAAACACCATCTACTCGAATATACCAGCGGTCCCGATAATCGGTATACTCCAGAATTTATTGATGCTTATTTGGAAGCCCTGACATTCATCCGCACTCAGTTAGAGCCGAAAGTTCTTATAACGACGTCCGCTTTGCCGAAATTCTTCTCCAATGGCCTTGATTTCGAAAGAGCGATCAAAACTGAAGGATTTTTCTCTGACAAGTACTATCGGCTGATGAGAGCAGTGATGGAATTTCCCCAACCAACAGTTGCGGTTGTAAACGGACATGCTTTCGCTGCTGGTTTTATGATTGCTGCTTGCCACGATTATAGAATTATGAATCCTAAGAAAGGATTTCTCTGCATGAATGAAGTTGAATTTGGAGCGCCGATTCTGCCGCCAATGATGTCAATTTATAGGGTTAAGTTTGGTGCTGCGTTGACTCAAAATATTACCATGAATGCGCATCGATTCACAGCTCAAGAGGCACTTGAAAAGAAGCTTATTGACGGTGTTGGTGGATTAGATGAAGGAATTGCGCTTGCTGGGGAACTGGAAAAGTTTTCGACCGCTGTAGCATATGGTGCTATTCGTAAGGAATTGTTAAAGGAAGTTATCAATGATACATTGAGCTATGACGAAGATTCTGTCAAAACGGCTATGCGGCTTGAAGAAGAAAGTAATTATTACGAAGGAAAGGGATATGATATTCAAAGGAAGCTGTCCAAATTATAAGTACAGCCATGCACTTTGAGCTTGAAGGAGGATACTCTCAATGATGGATAGTATAACAAGGAAGACAAGAGTCTAGTTGTAGTTCATTATTTCATTAATAAATATCAGTAGATTATATCATCATTTCTCATTATATGCATTCTCTATAATCGGTCATCAGTGTCTAGACTTCGTGATCTAATAGAAGTCATTTCAAGACCCAAGAACTGTCTTGTTCTACTCCTACTAGGGCGCCTATGAATTTCTGCTTGCGGTTGTGGCACTTCTTGCACTTCATCGGCGTCGATATTTTCCTCCTTAGTCTGGTTATGGATGTCATTAGCATATGCATTATGACCTATGTTGGAAACCTCATCACAATTGTTAACGTCTTCATCATGATTTTTGCTCGGAACTTTGTTAGAACCTTTCTTAAGCACTTCTGTATGACCTCTACTATTGTCATCACTAGAATCTTTGTTAAAATCTTCAATATCGTCATGATTATCATTAGAATCTTTGTTAAGTCTCTCATTAGGACCCTCATCGAGGTGCTGGCTAACAACACCCTTGTTAGTGTTCTCAGAACCTGCAGAAGAGTTATCACTGTCAACTGCTGCTACCAAGGAAGCAAGGGAATCAGAAGAAGAGCGTCTATGACTGAAATACTCTGATTCTACACTGTCGCCGTCACCACCGCTACGACCGACTGGCGCACTAGCAGGGGTTAATTCCACACCAGTAGGAGAAGTGGCCATTTGAGACGGTTCTAGCAAAGGAGAGGTACCATGCGATCGGGACAATAAAGTCGATGAAGGGTTACCACCTCTATCCTTGGTCAGAATTTCATTCAAAGCTCGTGTCAATTTAAACATAGATTGAGCTGCTCCTCCAGCACCGGCACTACCGGCACTACCCCCACCACCTCCTCCTCCTTCACTGCTGTCCGATAGAACCGAAACAGGCGATTTAGAAGATTCTCTCGATATTGCAGAACCGTTCAATGATCCTCTCCATCCGTGGAGCTTCCTTAACTTGGCAGACGCCTTATCAACATCCATAACTCCTTCAATCAACTCAAATGCACTCATCAGATCCTCTTCAGTAACTGGAGTAATGCAATCGGCAGTATTCTCTTCTGTAGATAGTAACAAATCTTGTCCTTGACAAGTGACCCAAGGATGTTCTCTCATTTCGGCCATTTTAATCCGTTTAATGGGATCTTTTTCAAGAATCCTCAATAATAAATCTTTCAAATAAAAATCGCACTCATCATTCTCGTCAAAATGTGGTTCACTAGTCAAAATTTCGTAATACAAATCCGTAACTGTATCAGCTTGAAATGGCAAATGGCCAAATCTCATGTAATATAGTATTACTCCCATGGACCATATATCAGCCGATCTACCAGAAACAATTTTGGTGGATTGTTGCGGTTCTCCTATACCATTAAGATATATCAATTCTGGTGCCATGTAAGCAGGACTACCAGCTGTCTTTTTAATAACATCATTACCCCTTTCAAACATTTCTGAAACTCCAAAGTCTACAATCTTGACGACATCATCTTCGCTGACTAGCACATTTTCTGCCTTAATATCTCGATGAATAATCCCCTGCGAATGCAAATACTCCACTCCCAAGATCATGTCGCGAAAGTAGAGACGACATTGTTCCTCAGAGTAATGGCCAGAGGGATGTTCTTCTAGATTTACTGGCATGATAACTCCCTTTTCGCAATATTCAAGTATAACATAAAGCGAATCTCCATGAGGATCATCAAGTACTTCGACAAGATTCACTATATTTAAATGGTCAAGCTTTTTCATAATTGCAACTTCGCGACGAATTAAGTTGATAGGGTTTGAAGGGTCAATTGATGGATCGACTGGAGCGTTTAAAGGCTTTTTTGCTGGTGATGCCGGTGCGGGTAGAGGTGCTGCTCTACCTCGCATCCCTTTTCTTCGTAACAGCATCATTTCAGAACGGTTCAACCTTTTCAATCTTTGCTTAGAATATTCTTTGATTGCATAGAGTGTTGATGTGTTTTTGTCAACAGCTAACCTTACCAGCCCAAACGATCCAGTGCCGATTACATCCTTTACAGTGTACTGGTTAATAGACCTACCTGTCTCATCTTCTTTATAATTTGCGTCTAAAGTCTCTTTTATTTCTCTGGGAGTTTGATTAGGAAGACGGAATTGATGTCTGGTAGGGCTCAATGTTGATACAACAGGAGAGGAATGAAACCTCATTAACCCTGGACGAGGCAGTGGGGATAAAGTTGGAGACCTCTCAGCCCGTGTCCCAGGAGGAACCAGTGGCGGTCCACCAGTTGTCTGAGCAATATTATCGCTTTCACTAGAACTTCCACCGTCGCTATCGGGCATTCGGACTAGAGAGGTACTCGGTTCATGTATAATAACATGACTGGAAGGAATAATCATAATATGGCCTCCACTTGTACTACTGCTACTGTTGCTGCTATTTTCGCTAACAGTGCTGCTACTGTTTCTACTGCTATTGCTGCTACTTGTATTCATAGCAGCACCTCCACTACAATCAACCACATCTCCGATATTCTGTTCTATTGATAGTTTACTAGGAAGTCTTCCCGTTCTGTGCATGGTTGTCGATTCAACTTCAACTCAGTCTTTGTCTTTATAGAGCGAGTGGTAATAAATATCAATAATTATCCTTAATTAAGATAAACACGTCCATACGTATTTAACAGGTTCCTAGTATATGATGAGTTCTCTATAATCTTTCCCACCCCCAATATTTCACCAGTTTCAGGCAAAAAGCCCAACTAAATAGAAGCAATAAAAGCTTCGTTTGGCGATTTTTAGAAATTTCACAGAAAATATCAAAAAAGAAGACGACAATAAGAAGGAAGGAGCCAACCGATCTTCTGTGTATTATAGGTGCGATCGATCTATTTTTCGATTTGGCCAGGCTATCAGACCGCCGATTATGTGATTATATACCCTTGCCCAGGAGCGAAAATGAAACGGCATAGTGGTGGTAGTGTTTGCAGGGGTTGCCAGAATAATTTAAATATATTGTATTTAGGATTGATAATTTGAGCACTGTAGATGACGATTTACTAGAAAGGATACGATTAGAAAAAAATAATGAAAATATGCCGGTTAGTTGGACGTTTTGCACCATAGAATCTGCTTCAGAAGCCTAGATATCATCAAACTTAGAGCTTATAGTGCGATAATCTTACTCCAGGCTTATAGTTTATGGGAGTAAATGTGTACAACTTGTAATCTGAGATTTACGTTATTGAAGTGCTTTGAAGATCGTTATTTATATCGTCATTATAGGCTGATTATACACTATGTGGATAGGGACTATTTAGTCACAAGAGTAGCGAGATTATGGGTAACAACGTTTCTGAATTATGGAACTTATATAGTGGGATAATAGCTGAGTTATGCTATCCTTGATCAGCCAAATTATGATTATCGGTTGGATTACGTGATAGCGAACGAATTAGCTGATGTGAGACAGATGGATTGATTCAGGGGTAATTACATTATTTACCGTATCTTGGGATAGGCTTTACCCGATTGGGAAAACTTCTTCGGTGCTTCTCCGCGATGTTAGATTCAGGGGTAAAAAGATGCTTATTGTTCTACTGTTACCATTTTGAATGACAAACAGTTGTTGTATATCACATAATATTACTACATAACATTCTATCACAGAGACGGATTATAATCTGTAAGAGTTAGTCTTTCGATAAAGATGTGAGAAAGCAACCAGATATAGAGAAATAAATATCAACATAATTTAGCTATAGAGTGGATGTCAACTGGCATTTAAGGTGACCAAAAAACGATTATTTCTTTTTCATGTTGGGGGGAAAGAAAAGGTGCGTTGATGGCTACTTACTTTGAAGCATTGACAATGAACTCGACACCCTTTGTAATATTACCAGTCAAGCCTTCAATGGCAACAGAAAGCAACTTCTTTTCCGAGTCCGAGATGTCACTAATGACATCAACGACTTTGGAAGCACCCGATGGACCAAATTCAATAGGAACAGCAAAAAAATCCACGCCAACAGCCTCTTTGACTTTATCAGCCCCAGAAATAGCTTTTCCATCCAAATAGACAAACGCGGGTTCAACGACGTTGGCCTCACCTTTCGCACCGCGCAAGACAGCCTCGGCAAATCTAAACCCGGCGTAAGCCATTGATAAAGTAGCAGAACCAGCACCATCCTTTGCTTGGACAACCTCGTCACCTCCAAATTGAATACGCTTGATTAATTTCTCAACATCAGCTGCGTCGACCTTGACAGCAGGAGTAGCCTTGGAAAGAAGAGGGACAATAGTATCACCGGAATGACCACCAATAACGGGGATAGTCAATTTACTTGGGTCCACCTTGTCAGCAAGCACTTCAGCAGTAAACGTTTGAGCACGAACAGAGTCAAGAGTAGTGACACCTAATAATTTGCTCGGGTTGAAAACTTTATGTTTCTTTAAAACCTCGGCAGCAATAGGGACAGTAGAGTTGACGGGGTTGGAAATGATGAGAATAAAGGCCGATGGAGAATATTGAGCGACTCCTTCAATAATATCACGAACAATACCAGCATTGATTTTGAAAAGATCATCTCTGGTCATGCCTGGTTTACGGGGAATACCAGCAGGAATAACAACAATATCAGCTCCAGTAAGAGCGTTTTTAAGGCCATCATCTTTAGGAAGATAACCCTTGACAGAGCCGGCAGTAGAGATATGAGAAAGATCAGTAGCCACACCAGGAGAGTTTACAACATCGTAAAGTGCCAACTCATCAACATAGGGAGATAATTTAAGGAGAAGAGATAGGGGTTGTCCAATACCGCCGGAAGCGCCAGCAACTACAGCTTTAACCATTTTAAATATGAAGCTAATGGGTTAGTAAAATGAACTTAACAAAAGAAAACAAGTCGAGAAGGGAGAGGCGAGGAAAAACACAAATTATGAAACAGCGGATATTTGCTCGTATAAATACTACCCCAGAAATTTATAATACGCGAACGAACCGATCATATGCTGGCTGGCTGCAGGTTTTGGGTTGTCGAGCAGGAGGCTCAACTTACCGACTGGCTGGGTTTCTTGGGGTAGGCTGGCGGGTTGCTGAACGTAGCCAGCCAAAGAGGCAGGGCGCTATCAACGCTGCTGCCAGACCGTGTGAACAAACCCTAGACCAAGTAAATTAGCAGCAGCCAGCCAGACAGCCAGCCAGCCAGACAGCCAAACAACCAGACAGCCAAACAACCAGTCCAGGCAGGTAGAAGTGAGATGGTAGCAGTGAGATGGTAGCAGCCGTAGCGAACAAGTGCTGAACCACCAATTGTAGTAGCACAACACCAGAATTACAATATTAGGCCAGCCAGTGTGCTGTGCTGCTCAGACACTGGCCAACTGAGCACACTGGACCGACTCCTACGCAATCCACAACGCCAATTACCTTATCAACCCCTTTCAACCTCAGCTCCCAATGCAATTGTTCATATGACAGTTTACTTGCAATTGTTGCCATATGACAGTTTACTTTAGCTTTTTTCTCATATCGCGTTCACGTTCCTTTTCTATTCATCATTTGCTTCGTTTCTCTATCACTTGGTTCGTTCTTCGCTCAATCTCAACCTTCTTTCTCGCGTACTCACTTTATCAATAATTATTACAATGAAATATGTAAATAACAGAATCAGAAAAACTAAAATTCGGTGGATTGACCTGCCTATATATATATACAGCACGGCAGCCTGCTGTCGTCGTATATTCATTTAACCCGATATGCCTGCATATCAATCATCATTTCCCCTCGGAACCCCATACCCCCGTGTCCCGGTAACTCCCAACCCAGCGAACCGTGAAATGCTCGCTAGGGGGAATCTGCCTCCGGCGGCCGGGCTCTGCCCGGACCCGTTGTGCTCGCTGCGAAGGATCCCGGGCTCAGCTCCAGCCAGCATCAGCATCAGCATCAGCAGTGCCAGGCGGGCACATAACCGAGCGAAGCGAGCTACGGGTCCGGGCAGAGCCCGGCCGCCGGAGGCAGATTCCCGCCCTGTCGCTTGACTCCAGCCAGCCCAGAGCCCTGCCGGTTTCGGCGTACCCGTCTAGCCGCGTTCAGTTTTTTTTTTGTTGGGAAATGTTTTGGTTTCCTTCAATTCAAAATACCCGAGCAGACGCTCCTTTTATTGCATCTCGCTCCGTTGTAAACGAATCGCGGAAAATACATTCTCCTCTATAGTGGTGACTGGGCACGGACCAGTTGTACTATGCTCTCATCTCATTTTAATTTAACCTTCGTACGTTACATCACGTAACCCCATGATATGCAAGCCGATCGATCTCTCTTCTTCACTGTCCCTGCGTTTCTCCATTTTTTTTAATTTTAATTATCGTCGCTATTTACTTCATCCGTTCCGTTACCTTCCGATATGCACATTATATCCGGATATTTCCGTGTCTCATGTCTGTCGACCGGGTGCGGTTCGGATCCGGCTTCGCGAACCTCCTTGCCGAGGCCGATTCGGTACTCGCTTTACTTTACTAATAGATCAGTGACAATTACCGTAGACACCGATATTGTTGTGCCATTCGTATCTTCTACCTCTAACGTTTCGTTTTGCTTTAACTGAGAAAAAATGAACTGCAAAAATTAATCAAGGATTTAAACCTTTACTTTCTTCCACGACAGGGCTTGAACCTGCAATCTCCTGATTCGTAGTCAGACGCCTTGCCAATTAGGCCACGTGGAACACTAATTGAAAAGTTTATTACTCAGTTTCCTTTGACGAGAAATAATACTCATGATCAATTTGTGCCGTTTATGCATAACCGGTTGTGTTTGATTCTATCAGCATACCACTTAGCAAATGATAAGTATGATGCTTGGAGGCCTGTTTGAAAACTGTCGATGATATATTACAAGTAAGAAAGCTACTGGGCAAACCGGTGGAGGTCGCGGCCATATGTTTGTTTATCAATGGCATAGTATGGCATTCCCTGCGTTTTGGGCACATAGGAGGGGCCGCTATAGGTTTTCCCCATAATATCGAGAGAGAACTGGTTTTCTATAGCACTCAATTTCCATTGAGGGGAATCCGGCCGCTGCATAAACGTGAATAATTGCTGGTCAAGAACCAGCATAGAACCCAAAAACCATTATGGTTGAAACCGTTGACAAGCCCTTATCTGGTGGCACATGCTGAATCCGTCTTTCTATGTATTGTCCTAAGTGTTGTTGTATATAACTCTGTAGGAAAGAGACGTTAATTGATTATCTATCTATCTATCTAATATGACAAATGGATCCTACCCTTGAGTACTCATCATAGGGTATCCCATATTATCGCGAAAGAACTGATTTCTCTAAGACGGAGACGTTAATTGACTATCTATCTATTTATCAATCTATCTGGTGGCACATGCTGGCTTCCTCTTTTGTACTTTTTATTGTATTATTTTATAGTTATGTAGGAGAAAGACTTAATTGATTATCTATCCTAGACTCATGTCCAGATTGGTAACCGAAATAACGCCGAATCCGCCTTTCTTTATATTTTTATTGTTATTTTATAATTATGTAGTTCTTCCTACTTTATTATCATACAGCAAAGCGAGATGCCGGAGGCAGAGTAAGCAACGCCAGAGCAAACAATAATGGCTTCTTCATTTTTATACACATATCTCTCTAATATTCGTCGGTTCCATTAACAATAACATCATTGATCTTCAGAATCATACGAGTTAATTGGGTAGCCAATAATAATTGTTGTCTTTTGCCAATCAATGGATCAATTACAAAGTTCTCCTTCATATCATTAGTGCCGGTTCCTAAGCAGTCAACTCCCAATCGAGCATTCTTTTCATTAATCTGGCGAGACTTAACACTAGCAAGAGTTTCGATTGGTTGCATACCGGAATTCTCAGCCAAAGCCATTGGAATGGCATCTAAAGCAGTAGCAAATGCTCTAAATGCATATTGGTCAATACCAGTTCTGTGATCAGCATTTTCCGCCACAGCTACAGAGCACGAGATTTCGGCAGCTCCTCCTCCATATACAACTCTATTATCCGTAACCAAATTTCGAACCACACAAAGGGCATCATGAAGAGCTCTTTTGGCCTCTTCGACAATCATCTGATTACTACCTCTGACAAGGACTGTAACTGCCTTTGCATTAGCACATTCTTCAATAACCAGCATCCTATCTCTAGTCGTGCCGAATTCCAGCTGGCGAACAATACCGGCAGATCCCAACTTTGAAGCAGTCAAGTCCTCGAATCGAGGTACGATTCTTCCCTGAGTGGCCATTGCAATCAGCTCGATCTCTGGCCCTCCAACCCATCTTACAGCAGGCAATTCATTCTGTAATAAAAGATGATTGGCCTCATCATCGAAACCCCACTGACAAATAACTAGATTAGCTCCAGAGTCCTTCACGTATTGAATCATCTGTTTAAACTTGTCTTGTTCATAATTCTGTAATTTTTTGAATTCGTCGACCGACGAGATGTCTAACTTATGCTTAGTTTTTGGTTTGGGAGGTTCAAACGGACATGTCAAAATGGCTAATTTAACGTCTTTAATCTCGTGAGGCATCTGGGGATGCGACATATCCTTATCCAAGATAACACCATGAACAAGATGGGTGTCCGCTAACGAGCCACCCTGTTTACCGTCGACTTTAATGAGCTCGAAATCAACATCTCTTCTTTCCAAATCAGCAACTGACAATACTGCGTCGACAGCAATCTTGGCAAATGTTTCATGCGCCTTGGAAACAACTTTGCTGCCCAAACTAGTTCTGGCAGCTTTTAATAGATTTGATTTATCGTCTTCACTAACAGGGACAATATCGGCAATCTCATCCAAATGAGCCACTGCAATCTTACAAGCTTCATCAAACCCGTCAGCAATACGAATGGGGTGAATGCCCTTATCGATCAGTTCTGACGCTTGTTCTAATAATGAAGCTGCCAGTACAACTACACCTGTGGTACCGTCACCAATCTCGTCATCTTGACTCTTTGACAGTTCGACCAACAGCTTGGCAATCTGATTATCCAACTGCATCTGACTCAGAATAGTAGCTCCGTCATTAGTAACTGTAATATCTCCATCCGGGGAGATCAAGATCTTATCCAACCCTCTAGGACCCAGTGAAGTTCGAACAATATTCCCAACCGTTCTAGCTGCTAAAATATGTGATTTAGTTGCATCGATCCCGTGAGTTCTGTCCATGTTAGTCTTCGTCATGGCCCCAACAATACCTCCGGCGGCTGGGCTCTGCCCAGACCCGTGGCTCCGCTTCGCGGAGAATGTGTTCCTGTCATCTACAACTGTAACGATAGGAGCATATCGCCGCCACATACCTCTGTTTCTTTCCTTGGCTGAAAATAAGTTAGTCACTGTCACCATAAACTCCAAGCCACTTTGGGGAGCTACGGGTTTGGGCAGAGCCCAGCCGCCGGAGGCATAGCCCAGGAGAACCCTGTGCGGGGGATATACTCACTCTCTGACAATAATGAAAGGACGTCCCATCTCATCCTGTGCCACAATGGCATTGGACAGGTCTGGCATTGCCATAGATTGAGCCATTTTTTCTGTCTTTTGAACTTGTAAAGTGGTATAAGTCTATTTTGCTTGGTCACAGATCAGAGCAGTCAACATTAAACCAGAACCGCGTAGAAGAAAATAATGTATCCCTTCGTCGCGATTTTCCAGCTTGCCGTGCGCGGCAGACGGCCGGTGCGGCCAAATAGAGAGCCGCATTTTTTCAGGGTCCTTGCATGCATCGTCGCTTCTATAAGCCGTACTGAACTTTTATCAGGTTGTCGATCACAGTGAAAAATATTTGATTCTACCCGTCGCCAAATCGTTGTCTTGTCATCTCATCTGTCCGCCATGTCTGTTGTTGGAAGTTTAATATTCTGCGTTGATTGCGGAAACTTACTTGACAGTGTTGTTGACAGGACCAAGAATCTTGACTGCCACCAATGTGGCCAGTCTTACCCATCTAAACGTACGCTTTCCCCTGTCTGTGCGTTTTGCGACTGGGCTCTGCTCAGAGCCGTAGCTCCGCTTCACTGAGTACACTGGCATAGTACACAATCTAACTCTGAACAGACTTTGAGAATTTGACTGTCGTTACGAAGTCGTCGGAAGATGCATTCCCATCGACTCTGAAATCAAAGAGATCAGTAGTAAAGACAATCCTGAAGAAAGATGATGTCGACGAAGGTGCTACTATCAAGGAAAAATGTCCCCAGTGTGGGCATGATGAGATGCAGTATCACACCTTACAATTGCGTAGTGCTGATGAGGGTGCTACTGTCTTCTACACATGTCCAAAATGCTCTTACAAGTTCCGTACCAATAATTAGTGACTAGCGCACCTCTTATGTATATTTATTTATTCTGTTATCCGCTTTGTGGAGGTCTATGAACTAACATTACCGCCGTATACATCCTCCGACAGTGGAGCTACAGGTCTGGGCGGAGCCCAGCTGCCGTAGCAGACAACGGGGGCGAGAGACAAGAATAAACATAAATTAATTAGTTGGCAGGGATTTCTGTGTAATCGATCTGATCCGAGTTCTCGAACTCATACATATCAAGTGCGACCTCGGCAGACTGCCGAACAACCAGCTCGTTGTCCTTGGCAAACTTGGAGAGAACGGGAAGAACGTCCTCGGTAGCGATTGATCCAAGAGCTTCGGCGGCTTCATGGCGCACCATAGACTCCTCCTTCTCATTGTTGAGCACTTTGATAAGGGCAGGAACGCTGGCTGGATCACATAATTGTCCGAAAACATAGGCAATCTCGTGGCGGAACAGAGCCGAGGGGTCGTCGAATCCTGATGCAAGAGCTTCGACTGCCTCTAAAGTGCCAAGGTCACGCAATCGAAACATGGCTCTGTATCTGTGGAAGAGAGCTTCGTCCTGGTTATTTAGTAGAGTGCGTAATTTAGTAATCTCCTGTTGTTCTTTAGGAAGTGGGGGAGCAGGATCAATCGATGAAAATGCACTGGCTTCAATATTCTCAGTTGACCTCGCTGGTGAATTCTCCCACTTGATTCGCTCAATAGCTAATTCGCACGTCTGACGAATGACTTCAAGGGGGTCGTTCCTATAATAATCCTCGAGCACTTCAAGAACCGAGTCGTCTCCAATAGCACCCAGCGCCTCAGCAGCTTCATGGCGTACCATAGCTTGCTGCCCGCGGTTCCTTAGAGCATCAATCAAGGGCTGAATAGCATAGTGTTGTTTAGTCTGGCCAAGAACGTAGGCAAGTTCATGTTTAAGAAGTTCAGACGGGTCCTTGAAGCCTTCAGCAATAATATCTATAGCTTTTTTATTGCCTTCAGATCCAAGGGATTTCAAATGAAACAGAGCACGGAATCGAATAGCTAGCGGAGTTTTCCCGTCAAGATTTAATAGCGTAGCGCGCAGAGATTCTAACGAGCCCGAATCTCCATTGGCTTGTCTAAGTTCATCCATAGCGATAACTGTGTAGATTAATAAATAAAATAAAGAAGAAGAGACTCTTCTCTTCTTGAAGTTTTCTCGAGCAATAGGCCTAAATGAAAGCGGAAAAGAAAAAAAAAGAAAAAGAAACTCAAAAAGTCTCGACTCGCTTCGCTTGGTAACTGCTTCCGTGGACTGATGATCGACTGAAAAATCTGATAAGATGATGGGCATGCATGAAATATTTTCCTCTGCCGCTATCTTTTGCTAAAGAGGTAACATTTACCGAAAAGGGTGATGTACCCTTGAACCGCTATGAAAAAAAATCCAGCCGTACAAGTTCCAAATTCTCTTGAAGTTTTACTTAGGAGCATCTCTGTACATTTATTTCATTCATCTTTATCTTGATTTTCTAGCCTAACATGGCTACTGTTATCCCCCCTCCATCTAAAAAACAAAAGAAGCTCGCTCAGCAGGCCCGAGATGTTGAAGGTATTCCCGATGACCTCCCAAATGTCGTAATCAACTTTCAGGCCTCTGATACTGGTGATCTAGTAGGCGGTAATATCAGAGTACCAGGAAATGCCACTGAAAAACAATTAGAACTCTTACTGAATCAATTACTAGGATCAGATGAACCTGTACCATTTTCATTTTCTCTTCTTAAGAAAGCGACTGATTCCAACAATGATACGTTAGTCGATATCACTGATAACATCTATTCCTCAGTTCTAAAGCCTGGTCATAAATCCACTGAAGACCATTTGACGTTAGTTTATACACCAAGAGCGGTCTTCAAAGTCAAACCTATCACTAGATCATCTGCCTCGATATCTGGCCACGGATCAACGATTTTAGCAGTTCAGTTTGCTCCTCATACTTCATCAAGAATGGTGTCCGGTAGTGGTGATGCCACTGCCAGGATCTGGGACTGCGACACTCAGACCACGTGGAAAACTTTAAAAGGCCATACAGACTGGGTACTAGCCGTGAGTTGGTCACCAGATGGTAAACTCATAGCTACTGGGTCTATGGATAATACGATTAGATTATGGGATGCCAAAACTGGAGAACCAGTTGGTGCCCCGCTAAAAGGGCATTCGAAGTGGATTACCTCTCTAAGTTGGGAACCTTTCCATCTCCTTGAGGACGGCCATAGCATCCCCAGGTTAGTTTCGTCATCTAAAGATACTACCGTTCGTATATGGGATATTGAGAGACATATCTGTCAGTTTTCCATGAGTGGGCACAAGTCATCGGTTAGCTGCGTCAAATGGGGAGGTCTTGGACTAATTTACTCCACTTCTCATGATAAAACAATTAAAGTATGGAATAGTAAAGATGGTAGGCTAGTGAATACTCTTTCTTCGCACGCCCATTGGGTTAATCATCTCGCGCTATCTACAGAGTTTGCTCTTCGAACCGGGCCATTTGACGAAAAGGGGTTCTGGGAGGGAACCACCGAAGAATATAAAACCAAGTCGCTTGAAAGATTCGAGAAATTGGCCAAAATTGGAGGCGTCGTCTCTGAACGTATTGTGACTGCGAGCGATGACTTCACCATGTACCTTTGGGAGCCCTCTAGAAGTACCAAACCGCTATTGAGAATGACGGGACATCAGAAACTAGTCAATCATGTCACGTTCTCACCCGATGGAAGGCATATCGCCTCTTCGTCTTTTGACAATTCAATTAAACTGTGGGACGGAAGAGATGGTAAATTCATTTCCACGTTCCGTGGTCACGTAGCACCGGTATATCAGTGTGCGTGGTCCAGTGACTGTCGACTTCTTGTCAGCTCGTCTAAAGATACCACTCTCAAGGTGTGGGATATCAGGACCAAGAAACTTCAATCCGATCTTCCAGGACATTCGGACGAAGTGTACGCTGTAGACTGGAGTGTCGACGGTCGCAGAGTAGGGTCCGGTGGTAAGGATAAGACTATACGACTCTGGACTCATTAATAGCCTTATGGTTGTTTTTTTGCATTAGATAGATCAACATTCATTTGTGTTTCTGTATTTATTTTTCCTAATATAATCTGCAGCTTAAAAGTTCCCCTTGCTACGCCCTCTGGCAGCCGTGGGCTGCCTGAATTCTCTGCGTTCACTTCGCGAGCAGCTGAAATGGGTTACACAAAAAAATGGCTTGCAAAGCGAGCACAACGGGTCCGGGGGGTTCGGGCAGTGCCCAGCCGACAGAGGCATGACAGGGCTCTAAAAGTACAAAAAATAATTCATAATACATTCATATATATCATATATATTGTCATTACGACTTGTGCTTTTCCAATGCATCATGAAGTTCTTTGCCGTCCTGTTCGGTCTTGACTCTTATTAAATAAGTTGTAGGAGTGCCATCAGCCTTTATGTCCATAATCTTGACCTGGCCCTTGCCTTCATTGCTGTACTTCAACTCCTTGCGCAACAGAGCGTTAAGAACAACACGGCCAGAACCTTCAGCTCGGATAACAACCCGGGATTTGCCGTTAGTATCATGAACAAGAACCCGTAGTGGTCCAACTCCTTGAACTTTATATTCCCTGCCAACAAGCTCATACAATCTAGATTTCTTCTCATATACAGCAGTCTCTTCTTCTTCCCCGGCCCCTTTTCCGGAGAGATCTGTCTGTGGCTCAAGTGGCATCGCATCACCATCATCGTCGGTAGAACCAGTGGCGGTAGCAGCCACCGCGGGAACAGTACCGACAGCACCAGCTGGTTGTGGAGGAGCGGAAAATGAAAATGGCACCGAGCTGGTACCAGAACTGAAAGAAAATGGGGCAGGCTTAGTAACGGCGGGGTTGGTAGCTGCGGGTGCTCCAAATGAAAATGGACTCGCAGCGGTAGTGGCAGTAGGGGCAGCACCAAAACTGAACGGCTTCAGAGGCGTGTTGGTCGTTGAACTGCCAAATAATGAGGGATTATTATTGTTGGTAGAGAATAGAGATGGCTTGGAGTTCGTGGTCGTGCTGTCGCTTGTCTCTACTGAACTTGGTTTACTATCAGCAATTGTAGTAGACGAACTTGTTTGTTCAGCTTTTGAACCTGCTGACTCGTCGTTGACCGTGGAATCAAATTTGATTCCCTTTTCCGGAGACCATGAATGGTCCTTAAAGCTACTAGTGGATCCGGCAGGAGCAGTGAAAGAAAATGGAGCAGCCGCTTTAATACTCGATTGTGCATTATTGTCTTGAGCCAACGGGGGGTCGCCTCCAACACTGAACAATGGCTTGGCATCTATAGAAGTGGAGGGCTTGGAGGCGGCACTCGTACCAAAAGAAAATGACGATGCAGCAGTCGTACCTGAACTAGATCCAAATGAGAACCCTTGAGAAGGAGTTGTTGTACTCGTACCAGTGAAGGAAAAGGTACTACCAGTATTACCAGTCTTCGTTTCTTGCGGTTTTTCTGCCTCCTTGGCAGAAAACGGAGAAGTACTGATTGCAGTGGAAGCGTCCTTCTGAAGGCTAAATGGTGTATTCTTTGAGGTTGGCAATTTATCTAAAGTGAAAGTAGGGCCCTCGATTTTAATATCGTCATCAGAATCGGAATCGGAATCTTCTTTATTCTTTTCAGCGGGTTTATTAAAGGAGAAGGGAACTTTCTTCGCGGTGGGAAGAGTAGAGATGGAGAAAGTAGGACCTTGGATTTTGATTTCTTTCTCGTCTTCGGAATCAGAATCAGAGTCGGAGGCGGAAGCGGTGGTAGTAGTAGTAGGGGCGGCAGTAGTAGTTGTAACGTCCGCGACTGGAGCTGCTTTATTATTCTTCCCGTCTGCTGAGGGTGCTGAGAAAGTAAATGGTTTAGAGTTGGTGTCAGAAGCAGAAGAAGTACCAAATGAAAACCCACTACCACCAGTGATATTTGTGTTACTACTACTACCGTTCCCATTCGTGGAAGTAGGTTTATGAGATTGATTCGATTGTCCTTGTTGGTGTTCCTTGGGCTGGTTACCAGTGTTTATCCTGCCAGATTCAATATCGTCTGCATATTTCAGATATTTTTCTAGCGAAGGCTTCCAAGATTGATCACTTTTCGAGTTTAACAGTAAAGAGATTGTTTGGTGGAAGTTCTCATTAAGAGCTGTGTACAAGACAGGTTTGCTAGGGCCGCCAAGAGGCGTGCTACTTGAAGCACTTGTAGTTGTGGGGCTACCGCTGGAAGAGAAAGAGCTTAATGATGCGAAAGGATTATTAATACTATTAGTGGCAGTAGATGGAGGCGACGCCAACGACGCAAACGGATTTGAGCTTGTGGAAGCAGTGGATGGGGCTTTCGATCCGGATCCAAGGCTGGATAACGCAGCAAATGGGTTTATGGTGGATGAAGAAGATGATGATGGATTTGAACCAAACGCAGGCATCGATCCGTTAATACCAGGTCTACGTCGGCGAGGCTGGGCAATTCTAAACAGAAGGGTGTTAGTTGCTGTCGTTAACAACAAGAGAAAAATAGACGCCAACCACTTCCACTTGTTTACAACCACCACATTACATACTTTCTACCGGCTAAAATAGCTGCATCTGCTTTGCGGGCAGGATCAATCTCATCTCGTCCATTGGAATCGTCATCGTCTGTTTCTCTAGTTAATTGGAGACCTTGGCGTCTTTTTGAGGAAGACATTGTGTAAGTTAGAGCTTATAATATTAGCAGCGCGATCAAAACAAACAAATTTCACGAGCCTTTGAAGTAAATATAGAGAGCCTCGTCGCTTGCGGCAGGGTCATGATCACGTGATTTACATATATTCTTTCCTCCCAAATCCTTACACTAGTAGAATTTACAGTCACGATTACTGTATTCGGAAAATATATCGACTCACTCAATATACTAACCCACTCACCCTCTCTCGCTCAACACCTACAACACCATATACCCATTTTCTTGATTGCAGTTCTCTATCTTTTTTGAAGCAGGTACTGTATACTCTATTAGAAAGACAATAAGTATGTTTTTGAAAACGAGAAGGAAGCAAATGGAAAGATAGAGAGGTGAATGAGTAGCAGATAGAAGAACATTTTGTAGATGCTGTTAGTTCGAGTTTGCCCGTCAATGGAAGGTCGCCAGTCGCCAGTCACAGACTATTCAGCGTTCTGATTTGGTCAACAGTATTATTTTCATAATATCAAAGATAAATGGCTGTTTAACGTGTCAGCACATAATTGCGAGTAACTGTCAAGTAAATATCGGTATCACCTTTCCTACTATCTGTTATTTCCATTGCTAACTTCAACTCTCTGTTAATTCTACATTGGCATCCTATCTCAAGCTCGCATTAATAAACATTTACTAACAAGAATAGAATGCCTCCTAAGATCCAACAATCTAAGGCAGCTAAGGCCGCTGCCGCCATGTCTGGTGGTAAATCCAAAAAGAAGAAGTGGAGTAAAGGAAAGGTCAAGGACAAGGCCCAGCACCACGTCATTCTTGACCAACCTTTGTATGACCGTATTTTCAAGGAGGCTGCCACTTACAAGCTCGTCACTGTCTCCGTTCTCGTTGACAGACTGAAGATCGGTGGCTCTTTGGCCCGTCGTGCTCTCAAGGACCTCGAAGCCCAAGGTATCATTAAGCCCGTTATTGGTCACAGCAAGCAATACACTTACACCAAGGCCGAATAAATGTGTTCAAAAGTTTCATGTTAATAATGTCTCGTTACTATGTGTATAAAAAATAAGATATGATATCGCTGCTCTCTCGTGTTTGCCTCCGGCGGCTGGGTGCTTCTGCTCGCTTCGCGGAGTCAGTTCAGTGAAATGGAGGGACTCTGACATTTCGCGAAGCGGGATAACGGTCTGGGCAGAGCCCAGCCGCCGGAGGCAGATACAGGCCGCGAAGCGAGCTAAGAAAGAAAAACTGCGTGTATTTCGAAGGAACGGGTATTATTACTCACTGTGTATGGATCTGGGCAGAGCCCAGACTCCCGATAGAGGACGAAAGCGAAGATATTACTGTTTGATGGTTAGTCAATGGGCCGCGATTGGCGGGTCGCCAAAACGTCCTGAATACTGTGATGTTGTCAGATATTGAGCTTTTGGTATAAAGGATTATCATCACTACTTGTCAGAAGCAGAACTGAAAAAAAGGTTTATCATCATTACAACACAGCATCAGGACGAGTAGAGCTATGAGTCCTCGTCACTTACCTACTTGTGGTATGTATAGTTGTATCGCCTGTATGTATGGTGGGTATTGGTGCTATCGCTATTGCTTGTTAGTTGACAATGTTCCTATCAAATATTTAGTAAGATAATAAAAGAGTCCGCTTGTAATTCAGATGGTGATGCATGTTTAGTTCTTGGCTCAGGAGTCGCCGAACAGAAAGTTTGTGAAAAACATTCATCAATTAAGCGTGGTATTTCTTGTTGCACAGTTCCGCACATTCATACCTAAGTTTGTGTTAGATCCTGTAGCAACTGCTGCTCCTACGCCAAACACAACAATAGTAATATATAGGGTCATAAACGAAGAATTCCTAATGATCTTTTAATAGTCCTGCATATACATCCTCAGTCCATTTGTTTGGTTTTCAAATCATCCCCCGATTGCTGTGGAGCGAGTGTGGTGTGGTACTTACCTTTGTATTTAACAGTAGGAGGAGATGATGGGTAGGCAGTTGGACAAACGTGGGAAGGAGGAGGAGATTTCATGCTATCTTCATCTATCCCTCGTTTACACAATGCCTTCCGTCACCTTCTCCATTATTCTCTGCTTTAGTTGAAGAAACAAAAATTTCACTCTTAAAAAAAAGCTTGGAAAACTTAAATAAATAGTGGCCGTGTAAGGAGGGTAACTGTGAAGTGGTGGGGTACCAAGGGTGATGATGTAGGTGAGATACCATGGAAGGTGACATTGGTCCGAGATAGATAGAATTGACGTTTTGTTCTCGAGTTCTCTTCCGCCATAGAGGGGGGCCACTATAGGGTTTTCCCATTATATTGAGAAGACTGGTTTTCTATAGCACTCAAATTACTTGGAGAGAATCTTGCCGCTGCATAAGGGTGAATTTTTGCAAACAGCATTGACGCAGTTGGTATTTTTGTAATATAATATAATCGAATACCGATAGATATACTGAGCTCTTTTGTCTGATTCATCAAAGTAGAGTAACAAATCAAGTACAGTATAGGGTCTAATTAACTGACGTATATTAACAGGATCATTGGCGACATTATCACCTGAGACATAATTAAACTGTGATATTCTGTAAAAGGACGTTCCTTATTGGCCCAATATGGCTTCATACCCCTGGTTATCTAGAAGCACTAACGATACTCTTTGTTCGTATCACAAAGCTGAGCGAGCTGGACAGAGTCCAATCACCGGAGGCAGATTCTCAGTCCCGAGAGTCCATCGCAAAGACATATTAGAAGCATCAACATTTTATATAATAATTGGTACTAAACTATTTAGTTTTGCTTGCTAGTGTATTGATTGATCTCCTTGTCAATGAAGCTCTATACAAACATTGGTTAGTTCAAATTTGTCTCACTTTACTCCATCGCAATATCCATTCAACTTACAGTAACCTGCTCATTTTGAGACTTCAAATCATTAGGATCCTTGTGGAGGTAGTTGGTCTCGGCATAAGAAAGGCCCTTTTCAATGTAGGTATCGTATTTACCACCTTGAGAAGATTGTTGTTGTTGTTGTTGTTGTCCCTTTTGCTGATCAGAAGAACCACCGGACTGACCACCGGCGAAACCTTGGATTTCACTGGCAATCTCTTGCTGGCCTTCTTGTTCAACTGCGTTCTTGATGAAATCCATTGTGTAGTCTAGTATAGAATGGAGAAAAGAAAAACTCTGATCGATCCCAATCGATTGTTTATATAGGCAGGCACCAGAATGCCAGCTGGCGCTATCCCAACTCCGACGACGCCAGCGATAGCGCTAACCGCCAGCGCCAACGCCAACGCCAACGCCAGCGTGTCTCAACAAAAGGACTCGCATATCAGACCGCCTTATTATGTGTGAGATCAATCTTAAGCCCAATCTACGTAGAAGAAGCAGGAGAGGAAAAGCTAACGCTGCACAGTGACGACCCACTTTCGCCGTGCGAGGAGACGAAGAGCCGACGAAGAGAATGAGAGACAGAGCAGAGAAGAGAAGAGAGAGAATGAGTATGAGAAAGAGAAGAGGTCGAGAAGAGAATGAGAAGAGAATGAGAACGAGAGCAAGAACCGAAAAGACAAAGCTCAAACATTCCACTCAAAGACAATTCGTCTGGCAATTCCTCTTACACCGCACACGATCTCTCACATGACAATCGTTATCAAAAGTCGGGTAATCAACCGGTTCGAGACGAGACGTTACAGACAAAAAACAAAAAAGTCTTAACTTACGCCTGCATTGTTTCGGATCTCAAGTTACCCTGTTTGAACACTACAATCGCACTGAACAGGCGGCGACAGAACAGAAGAGAAGAAAGGGTGCCAATGCAGTCACTTCAAAGTAGCTGAGGCAATGTATGCCAAGTCAGGCCAAGCAGGAGAATTCGCATATCGTTTCAGCCTGGCTCAGCCTCCGTCGGCTGGGCTCTGCCCGGACCCGTTGTTCCTCCGCTTCGCGAAGGAGGCTGGGATCGTGAGGATTGCGACAGGGGCACGCGTGAACGCGTGCCAGAGCAGGCAGGCCGAACAACAACTCCAGCGGAGTCCGAGCCCCAGTCCGAGCCACGTACGCGTGCACTCACGAACCGCGTGTCCCAATCTTCACGATCCCAGCCTCCTTCGCGAAGCGGAGGAACAACGGGTCTGGGCAGAGCCCAGCCGCCGGAAGCAGAGCCCTCACCCCCGCAAAGCCCGACCCCCGCCGATGCTGGAGACAGGTTCTCCATATTTCTGATATGCACTGACAATAACGGAGCGTTTTACCACAACGTTGTATCGGAACGTTCTTTCCCGTTGCTATCTGACCATATATTATTATTTGTATTTACCCGCTATCTGGGTCAATCAGATCTTGGCTATGTATATGGCCTCACTCGTCTTGCAATGGTGGCCGAAACCTTATCTTGGATCATACAGAAGAGGTGGAATTACCCCTGTTTTTTTTTTCCAGTTGCATTTTATTTGTTTTATTACTAATAATTATTACTAATAAATAATAAATTATTATTATTATTATTATTAGATATTTATATTTCATTCTATGGTTACTTTGCGCCGGCAAGCAAGTCCAAATCCGTAAATCACACCACTTGTAGGATGTTATTTTCTTTTCACTACAAACCTGACTCGCTTAGTCCTCTCGGCTATCAGCGAGGTTCATAATATTGTTCGATTCGTCGTGATAGACCACTCTTTTATTCTATCACTTCATAATTCACGCTCGCACCTACTCGTTATTCTAAACATTCTTGCTCAATTGTTTTATAGATTAGCATGACGATCTACACGGAGAAACAAGATGGCCCTGGCCCCTGAGACTGTAGTTGAACATTTATCTTGCAAACTTTATTCTTTACCTACCTTTTTACCCCATTGTATATCTATTATCTCGACTAAACTTAGCTTCAAACAGATATTATTACCGTAATTATCCAATTCCTTTACGATGGCAACTGGTCCAAACAAGGTATCCGCAGCTGCGCACCATCTGTCGAAATCACCTCTTGCAAACCGCTTCCAACTGAATCTCTCCGAAATTGGAAGTTAGTCTAACTGATATAATAAATCAGGCCGTTTTCATGGCTGCCTTCCTTCGAAATGCACAATTGCCAAACTCTACTATCTCCTCCACCCCCCTGTCACATTTTTTCTGAGAATCCCCCTCAGCTCTAGACACTCAAAGCAAAATAAGGACTTATCAGTAGCTGCAACTTGAAGAATACTCATAATCAACCCCTGCCAACGTTAAGAAGCCACATGCTACATAATACATTCTGCCTGTATTGGCTTATAATGCTTTCAAAATTCTTTACAACACATTTCCACATTATTTCTAAACTCTAATTTAGTCCGTTCGTTGCTAGATCATCCTAAGGTTTGCATTATTTACCAGTGTACGGTTCGTTGATTATTTCTGTATGTCTCATAATAAACATACGATAAACTGTTGATAGATGTAGCTTTTTTTTTGTAGTGAAAATACCATCCTATAATAAAAAAAGATAAAAAACGATATACTATTTTCTCCAAATATCTTGACCACGTTTTTACTGCAGTTTATCTTTGACACACGGGTACGCACTGGAGTCAAATTTAAACTTTTCTGGATATTAAAAATTGATAAATAACATACTGAAATGGACAAGATAGTTCAAAGCAAAAAACAACAGAGGTCGCCAAAAAAGAAGTTCCCTTTTGATATTAAATAGCCCGTCATTTATTCTTGTTTGACTTGGCCTTTATCTCCTGATCACACCGATAGAATGACGTCTCAAACATAACCGGAGAGCTGGAGCCAATTCCACATGCAAGATCCCGTGAACTTTATCCTGTGAACTCAATTTGCAAAAAGAAACGGATGGATACTTGCAAAACTGCTTACTACGTGAAATATTTCGTTTCCCATTATCTGGAAAATATCAAACACTTGCATAGACGACGAGCAAGATTCAGAACGTTCAAAGTTTTGTAACTGAAAAGAACAAACCAAACGGAGTTCTATAACTGCACTTGAACGATATACGTGATCCTGATAGACAATCCCTGCTAATCACGGATCCTATGATAATCAATCATGAACGGGATAGACCTCTTAACTAATTAAGGTTAATATACCAGTACCTCTTTTATGCTTTTGCATATATGTATTGAAACTGACGAAGGCGACCATCAACATGTTCGAATGCAGCATGTAGCCCGAACAGAAATCTCGGTAATGTAGAAAAGTATTAAATACAGCCATGTAGAAAAGAGAAAAAATGAATAAAAGCAATAGAAAAAGAAACAAAGGACGATATTGTGCCAATTCCATATAAAAAGTTGTCGATTTTTCGGTAAATAATTTTTCAGACCTTTGATTTGGTTTATCGTAATCATTTGAAGATATGTACATATAAGAAGGATGGATATCAGAAAAGACATGAGTTCTGGTGACAGTTGGACTTATTCTAGTAGCAATTATGGAGAACCGAAGCCAGAGTATTCATATTATCTAGAAATAGTTCAACAGCCAATTAATGCTAGAGCAATGGGATGGGGTACAAAGTGTAAGTAGATGTTTCAGCTGTTTTTTTTTTTTGAGCTGTTATTGTTTGTCTCTAACTCTGATTATTTATAGGCGATTCAAGACGACCAGTGGATCCTCCACCAGTAATTTATTTTACTGTTAGGGATAAACATGGACAAGTTGTGACCGATGAAATTCCATCTAACTTTATAATCCATACTTCATTGTATGAAGTGTTACCAACTGGACCGAACGGTCAATTAGAACGGTCCCTGGAATCAAAGAGATTGACTGGAACAACCATAGTATCATTATCTCATATTCGTAAGCCAGCCCCAGGAAGATTTTATTTTATTCTACATGATATCTCTGTTCGTCAAGAGGGTAGATATTATCTAGAGTTTAACGTATGGGAGGTTATATCTGATAATGGTATTTTAGCTCATCGCGGACAGGTATTATCGAATTTGATTTCAGTTTTCTCGCCGAAAATGTTTCCTGGATTAGAGACATCCAGCGCTTTAATCAAGGACATTGCAAACCAAGGGTGTAAAGTGAGAGTTAGAAAGGAGTCGACAATCAGAAGACGACGTAGTCGAAGGGAATTTAATGGAGTATCTAAGAATGTACATAAAAACAAGGTCTTGTATCATATGAAGACACCGATAGAATACCCAGCATCTTTTGAAAGTACACAACAATCAATGCAAAATGGTTACTATTCAACAAGCTCTAACAATAATATGGGTCAATATGGGAGTGGCTATACTCAAACAATGAATTCGTCGTATTACTTTGGTAATGGAACTAGTGGTAGCGGACCAAATAGTAGACCAAGTTGGGTGGAAGGAATGGAAAGCGATGAAGGTTATGTCAATGGAATACGGAGTGGTAGTGTCGCTGCTATCATGGGAGCAGCATCATCTTCAACGGGATCGGCAGCGTCTACATACCCTCAGACTTTGGCATTGAGTAAAACTGATACGTCTTTAAGAGTAATTAATAGTAGTAGTACTAGTAGCACTACCAGCAGTTCCAGTAGCACTAGTGGTAACACTGCTACGACTAGTACTTCTTTAACGTCTTCTACTAATAGTTCGATTATCCCTCGACCACTAGACATATCCATGCCATTAAATGCTATTAAAAGAGACAATAATAGTGGATTGTATCAACAAAATATGAACTCGCAGTATATAAACAGTATGGGAAGATTCAACAGTAGAAGAGGAATGATGCAATGGACACCCAAGTTACAATATCCCCTTCTTCCTCAAAGTCAAGGACAAACACTTCAATCACAGAGTCAATACCAATATCCGCAGTACCAGTATCAGTATCCACCGCCCCAACATCAGATTTCATCTACCGCAAATAGCTCTTCCTCGTCAACTTCGTTCCCCCATCAAGAATTCGGTCAATTTAACCCTGAATTCTCGTTTGATCAGTCAATGCTGGGCCAGGCATCAGCATCAGCATCCGCGTCAGCAGCAGCAGCAGCAGCGGCGGCAGCTGCTACTCCTGCAGTCACCTTATCGGCACCACCCCAACAAGCTTCATACCCAGCTATTTGCAGTCCTCGAGACGTCGCGGGATATTGCATTGCTAACGACTCACCTGGCTTATTTTAATATTCATATTCAGTAGTTGCGTTACATAACGCCGGGTTTGTACATATGCGTGTGTAAGCTGAGAAAACATAGAAATAAAAGAAAATAGAACTAAAAAAAAGATTCCAGAAATATAAAAAAAAATGCTAGAAAAAAAAGAAGGCAGACCAGTTTTTGTTTTGTCAGGCTGCAACGAAATCGCGTGCAAACGGATGGACTCAACGGCCGCTATTTACGGTTGGTAAAAGCGAGCGCAGGATAAGATAGAATTCACATAGACTTATCGCAAAGTCTCAAACAATTGGCACATGGCTGAAGGTCAATGACGGGTCACTGGCATTGCAGTGAGACCCACAGTACTCTTATACAGTATAATTTGAAACAAAATAAGAAATAAATAAGAAATAAAAATATTTCTGCTCAAAACGTTAATGTTATAACTGCCAAGGCGATAAATTAGCCTTTCAAATGACGGCACAGGCTATAATGATGGCATAGTGAAAGCCAAAGTACGTCTCACGAACCTCCTCCCTTAATTTAGCTTTTAACCTGCATATGGAAGAGCGTATTGGATCCAGCCTCATGAGTGGGGAAGAAAATGACACAGCTACGCGCGCCGGCGCGCCACATTCAGCGCGCGCCAATGCTACTACTACATACTACATGACATATATTTTTTACCCCTTAAAATTGAAAGTGAAAGTGAATTTTAAATTAATTATTTTTTGATTTTCTAATTTCTGTTTTAATATTCATTAAAATTTTCTGATTTTTTTTTTAAATTTTGAAAGTTTAGAAGACGTGAAATTTAATGCGAGAGTTGAACTGACAAGATTGTTATTATTATTATTTCTGTGTTAATAGTACCATTATACATCCCATTAACTTGTTTTAAGCGGGAATTTGATTCAGTGGTAAGTTGAATTTTGTATATTATGGCATGGTAGTGTGTTCTTTGGGAGAAACAGTGCTGCCGTCACTATAGTTGCATTGGGTAGTTTGTGTCTGTGGTGGTGGTAGGGGTCGTGATGAGGTTTAATTAGACAATTATAAGTTCACACTTTAATTGTACAGTACATTACGTATTGTGGTTGGTTTGTAACTAACGAAAAACTCAAGTAAACGAGGTCAAGCACGAAATGATTTTCAGTAAATTATTTGATACTGTGAAATCTGCTTATGTGAAAGCAACTGACGCATACGATGGACGGGAAGCGGTGGCGGAGGAACAACAAGCAGTGGAAGAGCCTCCGCGTAAGCGGAGAAGAGTGTCAATTGAAGAAAGTGAAAATGATGGTAATGACGACAACGAGAATATCCAAGCCAGAGATGTTACAATTGTCAAGGGCAACGAATCCAAGGAGATCACTGAGTTAAAACAGAGAATTGAAGTATTAAAAGTTGCATTATGGAAAAAAAATCAAGAGATTGACTATTTAAAGGAAAAGTATGGTCACGAAGACGATGATGAGGATGAAGAGGAAGATAATGATAATGAAGATGAAGATGAAGATGAAGATGAAGATGAAGATGAAGGCGCCGATGACGACGACGATGACGACGAAGAAGAAGAAGAAGAAGACGACGACAACGACGAAGACAAAGCAAAGCAACAACCTTTAACTAGCGTACCCACATCCGCCGCTACCTTGACACCTCCAGCAGAACCAAACCCTGAATCGAAATCGAAATCCGAGTATCTGGACCACCTTAGTCCTATACAGCTCTCTGAGTTACAAGAATAATGTCATAGTCTGCCCTATATTCCGCCGTCTTATTTGTCTTATGTGAAATCCTTTATATGTTCTGCCCCGCCTAATTTTTGCTAGTTATTTCTTGTTTAGTCAAATATATTGAACTGATAAATAATTGTGCTGGGTCTGCCCAGACCGGAGGCGAATCCCCTGGATGAGCACCCCCTGATCAACCGGACCAGGCTGATTAGGGAGGGAAAAGTCATGTGAGCCGCCGTCGCGACTGCGGCCATAGTTATCTACATACCCCTAACCTAGCCTGATTGGCCCTATCCTTATCTTCGTATATCTATCTTATCTACATATACATATCTACACTCGCAAACTGCCTGACAAGCGTACGTACCACAAATAATGCTGTAGTATTGGATTGATTATAAAGCTGAATCATGCTCAGTTCAGCACACTACTCATTTCTCTCTCGCTACCCAAGTGTGACTGGTATAGTTCCATTGCCATGTAATTTTACCTGGTATGCATGACACCCGATTAGGTTTGTTGTTTCTTATCAGCTCTTATCAGTGATCTGTCAGTCACACGGCATTCCCATACTATAGGGCGGAAGAGAAGGATATCGTATACGCGTTGTATTGCTGGTGGTTTTGACTGCTACTGTTTGAGCTTCTTGACTATTGACCTGTCGAGCTGCTATCCTGTAGAGACCTTTGTTATTTGATCTTCAGATCCATCCATTACTATTAACCTCTCTGCCAGCAAAAATTGCAATACTGACTGTTAACGTTTTTTTGTATCGTTTCGGTTTGTTTTATATTGGCATCAACAAACCTTAAAATAGCGTACTTTTTGCTTGTTCATATCATATTGTTGTTACAAGCATATTTCTATGACCAACCCTCTACTTTCTCCGTCCTTGATCTTACTACTCTCGTTTCCATTCCTATTATTCATAACGTATACTTAAATCACAGCAATAATGGACATATCTTCTTGCCCACTTATCCAAGATGACCATCATCTTATAAGATGGATCTACTTTTTAACAGGAAGCTGCGTGTATGGCAACGTATCAGCTTTTTCGTGGATCTGTGGTCATATTTCGTTCATTGCCTGGTTAGGCGCCCAACTACCGCAAGTTGCAGAGAACTACATCAATCAGTCAGTAGATGGATTATCATGGGCATTTCTATTAAACTGGTTTATAGGTGACTTTACGAATCTAGTAGGTTGTCTGTTGACCCACCAACTTCCATTTCAGACTCTGTTGGCGTTTTACTATATCAATGTCGACACTGTTCTGGGATTGCAATACATCTACTATTCGTCGCGAGAGCATCGTCGTCAAATAATATTGAATGGCAAAGATGCGACTGGAGATGAATCTGCTGTCCAATCACTCTCCACGCCGCCATCTACCTCCCCCATACCAATAACCAAAAAGGCTATGAGATCTCTAAGTAGCTCGAGTCTCAGAGCTATGGTTACTTCTTCGTTTATGGCCTCGTTTACAAAAGTTCGCGCTGCTCCGATTGGGGATATGGCTTCTACTGCTGTGGTTGCTGCATCTACATTGTCTGTTGATACAAACAATATCGGAAGAATATCCGCCTGGATCTGTGCTTTTCTATATTTGACATCAAGAATGCCGCAGATTTATAAAAATTTTTGCCGCAAATCTACTTGGGGTACCTCGATGCTACTATTTTCTGCTGCTCTCACGGGAAATATTACATATACACTTTCGATTGTTCTTTCGCCAGAGGCACGGGGGATAAATGGAGCCAAGTTTCTCCTCAACGAGTTACCGTTTCTGATCGGATCAGCTGGAACGGTTTGTTTCGATATTACAATTCTTTTCCAAAGATTTTTATACGGCAATGAAAGACCAACAGAGACTGATTCTCATGGGCGTCCTCAGCTCACTCATTCCCGATCGCACCCTCTATTTCATGCGAACGCCGATTCACATGCCCATCACAGCAGTAATCCCTTATCATCTTCAACTACCGGCATCGATTCAATCCATTATCGCTCCACTGTTCATCAGCAGCCCCTTTTAGAGGACTATGATGATGTCAACGACACAACACCTCTTTCCCTGTCATTACAATCCAACTACTCCGCATAAACGAAATACATTGCATTCTTCTTGTTATTGATATATACTTGTTAATATATATTTGCTTATTTATACACATAACAATATACATCGCTGGTCTGCCTCTGCCCAGACCCCCGTCCCTTCAACTATGACTTCGAACGCGTTCCGTGTATTATAGTCCATCTCTTCTAATACCACATAAAGTATTATATTAAAGCAATGCTGCCGAAGTTTTTCCGAACCTTCTCTCTACGGGAGTCGATTCCGCCGTCCGCCGGACGGCCGATCACGACAGGCCAAGAAGCTGTTCTCCTCGGCAAAATCACCACGCACATTTTCTCTCGATGCCATTTGAAAGAAGAAAAACTTTAACTATTTTTATTGCTAATTCTTCGGGACAGTTGACCTTTGCCAGCGTTAAAGAACACACTCTGACTACCCTTCACTCGGTTGTTTCGCATGTTATAACTCGCTTCGCTTACCTCAACATAGTAATAATAATTATCGTACGCAGCTGTCACCATCACATGCAAAGTTTCTGGGGTATTAACTTTACTATGCTCGGTCCATCAGATCTCAGGAACAGATATAAATCAAGCAGGTACGCCGCACTGACCCATTGCTACAGACCTAAATAGGGATCTTATATACCAGCCGATGTCCCCAACATTCTTTTGAATTCTATTTCATTTGCTTTGACTTTTATTATACCATTTCGAAAGCTCAATTGGATTGGTAGATTATTATAAAAGACATCCATCAGGCTGTGGAACGTAGAATCGCACTCGCTATAACACACACGAACGTCAAACGTCAACATATCAGTCAGCATGCCGCTTAATTACAAACTCCTGGATCCACCGGAGAAGACATTTGTGGACCTTATGAATCTGCGCGAAGTTCCAGATATGCCAGGTCTCGGCAAAGACTTTTGGTGCTTTCAGTCTACAATGGTTCCATTTCAGCCAGCATCGGCCCCAGGGGTATTTGGTAAGTAGAGATCAAACAGAATATGACTGGCCTATTTTGCCGAGGTTCATGTACAGCCAGTACAATCATTAAGATTACCTTACAGATCTATAGGATCTGTACACAAGGCCCGGAAAGTCTACAGGCCCATGTAAATATATACTGACAAACTCGCTAGGTGGCCATGTCTTGGCTCAATCGGCGTATGCCGGCTCACTCACAGTCGGGGAAAAGTATATCTGCCATGTAAGTATGAAAGGGGGTCAGCGCTAGTTCCCTCTGCGAAGCAGAGGACAACGGGCTGACTGGCTCCAGCCGCCATAGGCAAGGCAGCGACTGACATAGCATAGAATTTCCACGGCGAGTTTATTCTTCCTGGACGGAACGATGTGCCGTTTATATACGTTGTGGAGAAGCTTAGAAACGGTCGGTCGTATTCCACTCGGCAGATCAAGGTGTACCAGCTGGACGAAGGCGATGTAGCAGATTTCAAGTTCGAGTCTAAAAAACTGTGTTTCATTGCCATTGGATCGTATAAAGCGCGGGAAAAGGGAGTTATGGATTTCCAGCGTGATCTGGAGCCGGAGCTGCGCCGTACCCCAACAGAGATATTAGAGATTCCCGTTGCTCCTGACGTTGACACTGAAGCATGGATAACGTGGGCTAAGATGGAGGGCCATGAAGCAGAAAGACATCCCATTGATCTACGCAAGTTGGATACAAAAGAATACAACAAAACAAAACCGATTGCTGACCGCCGAGTGATGCATTACTTTCGGTCGCACGACCCACTGACAAACGATCCTAACATGCATGTCGCGGCCCTCTTATACACTTCAGACCGGAACTCGCTGTTCACTATTCTGAATATACAGGATGAAGAATATTATATCCGCGGCATAGCGTCGATTGACCACTCATTCGTCCTTCACGACATGAACCCGCAGGTCGACCTTGACTGGCTGACAATGGAAACGTACTCTGACCGAGCTATCGACGGTAGAGGTTTATATAAGGGGCGCATGTACGACCGTGAACACAGACTCGTCTGCTCGTTCATGCAGGATGGAGTTGTCCGAGTGGCCAAAGCGTCAAAACTATAAACAGAAATACACCAACTTTTGTTCGTACAGCGAACGGGGTGCTGCCCCCGGCGGCTGGGCACTGTCCAGGCCCGTTATCCTCCGCTTCGCAGAGGCTTCTTAGTACTCAGCTATGCCAGGGGCCACACAGAGCGCATGTGAGATAAGATTAGATCGACATGCAGCATGCATGTCATGGTCCCTGCGTGGCGGTACGAGGCGAGACCCTAGAACATGCTGTTTCTTCGTCACGAAGAAAACGCTTTTAATAACAATAATAAGTAGGTGCCCAAGCTAGCTTATGGGCTCAGGCTCGATGTATCTGCCAGATAGGCGAAGCAGATTCTCCTGCGCCCTCACACTCTCTGTTGTTTGTGTACCGTGTTCCTTCAATGTCTCCTCTTCCTTTTTTTAAACCAACATTCTTTAATTCTATATACGACCTTGATCAGTTGCACATTTCTACCGTCTCCACTGCTAACCTGTTTGAAGAAAATACATATCTATAGCTGTCCCCGTTTGTTAGGGTTAGGAACATCTGAAATTTGAGATTCAATTTTTTTTTTCTCTACATATACACTGATCCAGGCATTTGTTCGTAGATTTTGTTAAATCAAAATTTAAAAAAAAAACAATGAGTGAAAGCGATATTGTCGCTGAACCCGTCAAGGCTCAGGAGACCACCACTACCACCACTACCACCACGACCACCACAAAAACTGCTAGCAAATCTAATATTAAAAGTAATGCTGCTGCTCTCCCAGAATCTTCTGACCCACAGGAAATCTTAAAACAAGTTGAATTCTACTTTTCTAATGAAAACCTTCCCACAGATCAATATCTTTATAAGCTTACTAAAAATGGTAATGGATTCATCCCTATTTCAGCTATTTGCAAGTTTTCCCGTATGAATAGATTTAGATCTGTTCCTCCAGCAGCAGTTGCCGATGCTCTTCGCCAATCGAAGGAACTTCTAGAAGTGTCTGAAGACGGCGAACTTGTCAGGCGTAAAACTCCTCTTGTCGAGCCTAAGAAGGAGGAAAAGCAAGATGCCTTTGCCAGATCTATTTATGCTAAGGGCTTTGGTGAAGAAGTTGCTACTTCTCAGTTTGATATTGAAAAGTTTTTCGAGTCGTTTGGTACAATCAAGCAAGTGCGTCTTAGAAGAGATAACGATAAAAAATTCAAATCATCCGTGTTTGCTGAGTTTGCTCAGCTTGATGATGCCAAGAAATTCCTCTCCTTGGACCCCAAACCAAAGTTCAATGATGTTGAATTGCTGACAATGTCGAAACAGGCCTACGTTGACATGAAGGCTGCTGAACATGGATTCACTGCTCATGCCAGTGGCAAAAGACCCCGTAAATTCAATGCTTTCAAAGAAGAAAACGGTAACAACAGCAACAACTTTAAGAGAAAGAGAGGGGACAATAATCGTAACAGAAACGACAACAAAAAGAGAAGAGGACCTAATGATAGAAACAAGGAGAGAGAAGAGAAGCACCAGAGGGTAGAGGTAGAAGGAGGAGAAAAGAAAAGCGAGGTCAGTGAGCCCAGCGCCGAGACCACTACTAAGGCTCCCGAGTCTACGACTGCTGCTACTACTACTGAAGCTGCTCCAGAGTCTAAACCTGAAGCTACTACTACTGAGGCTGCTACTGAAAATTAACATACTGAGCTTTTACTATGTAAATGTAAATAAAGTGATGATTCGTTATACTTAATCCCTCCAGCGACTGGGCTTCGCGCCAGGATCCGTATTTTCGCCTCGCAAAGAGCTTGTTCGTCAACTGAACTGCCAGTTAGGCGGTATGTTTCTAGCCCTCCGCGAAGCGGAGCTACTGGTCTGGGCAGAGCCCAGAGCCAGGCGCGTTCGCCTGTAATCAGAAACAGCATGTCCAGCCGCGCATAACCTAAATAATTCATACACTTCATGGACTTAGAATTATATATATAGCATCGCTTTCGCCATGTTATCAAGAAAGCTACATGTGGCCGTGTTACAACTCAACCCGAGGATCGGTAATGTATCCACTAATATTGAAAGAGCCAACAGAATTCTTACAGACCATGGATTTCTAGGTGCCAATGTTGCATCTCCAAGGAGACCACTGGATATTCTCATCTTGCCAGAGCTGGCATTTACTGGCTATAACTTCAAATCAAAAGAAAGTATAGAACCATACTTAGAGCCTACTAGCGCTGGACCTAGTGCGAAATGGGCTACAGGGATCTCCCAGTCTCTGAATTGCCATACGCTGATTGGATACCCCGAGTTATGTCAGAAAACAAACAACATTTACAATTCCGCTACCATGATTGCTCCGTCAGGGAAGGTTCTATTTAATTATAGGAAAACATTTCTTTATTCGGCCGATGAAGAATGGGGGTGCTCAGAGAGCCCCGATGGGTTTCAGAGCTTTGGCCCGTTCGACCCTGCCGATTCCAAAATATCTCTAGAAGGCTTAAAAGTTCAGGTCGGTATATGTATGGATCTAAATCCCTATAAGTTTGAAGCGCCATTCTATGAATTCGAGTTTGCAAATTCGGCTGTCAATAACAGTGCATCATTAATCCTCTGTCCGATGGCTTGGTTGAACAGTAACAGTCCTAGTTTGCAACCCACGACGGAATCACAACAACAGAAAAAAACACAATTAGAATACGAAATGGACCCAATGGAGCCAGACAGTTCTACTATCAATTATTGGTTTCTCAGGATGAACCCTCTGTTTGAATCTCTGCCTAGAAAAAGGGTGGCATTTATAGCCTGCAATCGAAGTGGATGGGAGGACAATATTCTGTATGCAGGTTCTAGTATGATATCGGTCTTAAACCCCACACCACAGGACAGTGAATATTTTAAGCTGTTTGCGGTCATGGGTCAACTTGAGGAAGGTCTTCTTTATCATGAGATAGAGGTGGATGTATAGCAAAAGTACAATAGATCTTGCAACCCGCTCGCGAAACGAGCACAACGTGCCCGAGCAGCGCCCGGAGCGCGCCCGAGGCTTTTACAGGGTCGGGTCCTCTCTGTCCATCATTTTCTGATGTGTTTGTTATCTTATCTTTTAATTTCGTGTATTAGGGTTATTTCCTTAAATAGTTAAATTGAGCGAACGCGAAACTCAACCGCGCTTCGCGATTGTTAATTGACGCGCGATCTTTGACCTCACCACGACTTAGTCCCCTCTCACGATACACTGAATGACAATGACAATGGATATCGAAGTCCTGTCCTCGAGACTAGGCCCAGCGATTGAGGATTCATCACTGTCCTCGGAACTAGCTTCGATAATGAAGATTTTTTCGTTATCGACGGAAGATTTACTATACAAATGGGAGTCGTTTGTTCTGTATACTGGTGACAATGAGATGCAAATTACAATTGATAACTTAAAATCGTTTCAGGAGCATCTTCAGAGGGAGTTGGAAGAAAAGGCTAGAAAGCAGCAATATAATAATCGTACAGGTGGTGTGCCAACATCTGCCTCAAGACCAACACCTTCACGTCTTAATGGGAGCCCTGACATCTTGGGATCGATGCTCACTCCTGGCAGCGGGGCCTCCATCCCTAGGAAACGTAAGGCCATGCTACCGATTCAAACCCCATCCAGAGTTAAATCAGCACGAAACGGCGCTAATCAGGCCTCCTCACCGCTAGGCAGTGACCAGTTGAGTTCACCAATGAGACCAAAGACAGGGCTAGGAGTGGCACCAAGCCCGATATCACAACCACTCCTTGCAACAGGTGTGGTAGTGGAGACCCTGAATGGTCATATCAAGGAAATCCCATTCCCTGAAAACGGTCCCAATACATCTCGTGCTAAACTGTCGGTCAATATTAATCTGAAAAAGTTCCAATATCGTACAATGTACCAGAAACTCGGCGATGCTTCGGAAGTTCTAGACCTTCAGATCGAGGAAGCTATTGACTGGATTAAAGAGCATTATAAGTTTGAAGATGATGTATTTGGAAATCCTGCCGTAGTTACTCAGGATGATATTATAACTGTTGGACGAATCGTTCCTGACTGTCAGGATTCGTCAGATTCTCAAGATGCTCCTAAAAAAGATGACAAGATCGATATCAAGTCGATGATGATCGAGTCTAGCAGAAGACTTTCGTCGGGTATGAGAATCCCTCTGAATATCGATAAAATCATGAATAATGGAAACAAAGAGGAAAATGTCCACTCTTTCTTCCTTGGACAGATTGTAGCTTTAAAGGGATCCAATGCCAACGGAGAATATTTTGCTGTAAAGGAAGTACTCGAATTACCATTACTACCAAGTGCTGCAAGTGTCAAGAGTGAAGTTAAGGAACATCTTGAAAGACAAGGCAACGGTCCATTACATATATTGACTGCTTCTGGCCCTTATACAGCACATGATAACCTCAACTTTGAACCATTGCGCAGATTGGCCAATTATATTAATACACAACCATCCCACAAACCAGATGCTATTATCCTTCACGGGCCGTTTCTTGATTTGAATAATCCACTGGTCCAATCTGGCGAGTTTCAGATCCCAGAATCATACGGCAAACCTCCTGAGGCCTTAACATTGGACGACTGTTTCAAAGCATTTGTTAAACCAGTTCTTTCCTCTATCGATCCGTCAATTCAAATAATCATTATTCCCAGTACTAGGGACATCATATCTAATCATGCTGCTTTCCCACAAAGACCACTAGACCGTAAAGCCCTGGAATTGCCAAAAAACTTCCGATGCCTCTCCAATCCAGCTACTTTTCAATTGAACGAGGTAGTGTTCACCACTTCAACAACCGACGCGATTAAGGACATTGTGCAGAATTTGGTTACAAATGATAAAAATGGCGGTAGCAATGTGAACAAGATTACCTTGGCTATGGAGCATATCATTAGACAAAGACGGGTTTATCCAGTATTTCCTGCACCTGGAGGAAGTCAAGGTGTAAATTCGACTACGACAAATATCGATGTTCCATATTTGGGGCTTGCATCAATCAATGCTGCGAGTTCGGATATCATTATATCTCCGTCAATACTAAAGCATACTGCACAGATTGTGAATAATGTAATTACTGTTAACCCTGGCCAATTAGCCAAGAGCAGGAAAAACGGTACATTTGCTAGCATCACGATTAATCCACTATCAATAGAGCAAGAAGGTAACGACGGAGATGAACTTGTTACTAACAAAGTGTGGGAAAGAACTAGGGTTGACATCATAAATATTTAAATATTTAGTTTGGTTATATATTTCTAAGCGAGAAGTGGATTATATATAATAATAATTATTAATAAAGCTATTGTTCCTTCTTATCTTTCAGAGTCTTGGGGGGAACTAACGCCTTTTTAATCTGTTCAGTCAACTCATTCTTGCTAACAGATTTCCATTCATTTTCAACAGGATTAGTGTCACCGCCAATACTCGATGTCGAAGCAGATTTGAGGATTTCTTCGCTCTTCAAATGACGCTTGCGAAGATCATAACGATGCTTGGCATCTTCAAGTGATTCCTTAGTTGGGATGCTCTTGATAAAACTTCCAACAAGTCCACGAACTGCAAAATATCCGTGTTCAGATGCCAGAATAATAGCCAATAATGTCCAGGGTTTAATTTGGACAATTGGATGATGATGAGCCTTTTCATCCACAACTGTAAGTAGTGAATCCGTGTGGTTATTTAGAGATGAATACATAGCAATAATGGAAGCACTTGTCAAGCTCGACAACCAAGTCAAAAACGAAAGATTATTCAACCAAGGTCCAATGGTCTCTCCTCGTCTTGGTACAGGTCTCTTAGCATCAAAGCAAATCTTTGCCGCATCGCCACGAATCTGGAACCAGACATTAATCGATGATGCTAATGGAGAAAAGGCCCAGACAGGCGAGAACAAAATGGCATAACCAAACTGAACAATCATTTGACGATAATCTTCTTGGACATCATAATCAGGATAATCAGCTTGATCACGAACTTGAGATAAGAATTTCGCCTCTTCTTCAGAGTCGTCGAAAATAACCTCTCCAGCAGTATATTTTTTAATATGAGAAAATACCAGTCTTTTTACGTATGGAACCACAGTCTCCATAGCAAATGAAACTACCTGGGCAGTGATAGCAAAATAAATGACTTGCTGGTGAAGTCGGTACTTGTTCAATTCAAACGCATCTGCAATTGGAATCTGCTGACCAGAATGGAAATGAACAAGCTGACGAATGAATCCTAAATTGGGAATAATAAGATGTCCAAATGGAAGATACACATAGGCAGTCAAGAACAATCCCATGTACGAAACAAAGAAGTTGAAAACAAACTGTTTCTGGGTATAAGCCAACTCGTACGACTCTTCAGTCTCGTGGTTTTCAAATCGATTCAGTCTTTTAGCGATAAATGTGTAAACGGCAGAGATCTGAGGAGTGAATCCGGCGAGTAAGATAGTTGGTACAAAGCCTAGAAACTGCTTAAATGGACCGTTATAGATCTGTGTGATGAAGATTTCAATCACAAACACAATGGACTGAAATGCTACCAAGAACAGAATCGACGACAAAGCAAATGGAATAAATGTGACTTTTTTCAAAACTCTCTTCCAGTTAGGATAATAAGGACGGGATTCACCAGTAACAGGGTCAGGGATTGTAGACTGCGGATGGAATTCTAATCTACGAACTTCAATGGCACTTGTCCCTTTAACTCCCCACCGAATAGACAATTGCTCTTCGCGTCTTTTCCACGCCTCAACAAATAAAAGTCCCCAAAGAACATTAATAACTGCATAGGTAGTAGAGTAAGCACCTAGAACCATCTGAGTAATAATACCAATGACTGCCGGTATAAGAGACCAAATGAAGTAGAATTGCAAAAACCCAAAATAAAAGGCGATTTTCTCGCCAAATTGCTTCTGGATAAAATCCAATTCACTGTCTTTGATAACCCATTGTTTAGATAATCTTTTCAGCCATTGCTGATTGAGTTGAGAATCCTGAATAGCGAAAATGCTATCAACAAAAGACCATTCGCCAGCTTGAGGGCAGACTCCGGCTCCACCTTCATCAGGAGGACCAGTAATAATATCATAGATAATTCTCAGTTTATCAGAGGGGCTTAGATCTTTGGACACTTCCAGGCTGCCGTCAGAATCAGATGATGCCTTTTCAATTTGAGGAGTAGGCACTTCATGAAGCCAGTCTTTTACTAAAGTTTTCAGAGATTTGTCAGATAATGCTTGCAAGCTCGCCTTAGTTAGGACAAGGACCTTGCCAGGATTTCCTTGACGAACTTGTACGTAAACGCCCGCCGACGAAAGAGCCTTTGCCAATTTTTCAATATTGGCCAAATCTTTGGCCCTGTCGTTTGTTAGGCTAAGTTGAATTGCGTAATCAGGACGAAGCTCTTCGACTCCTTTGAGATCGATATGGGACGATGATTCGGGCTTAACTGTTGGCTGTACGTGAATGCCAGTCTTTTCTGGCAATTGCGCCCGTGCTTCAGGTCTCGGAGCGGACATTGTTGGTAAATCAACAAAGAGTCGACACCAAGCAAATAAAATAAAAATTTATCACTCCCGCGTTCGAGATAGAATAGTAGACGGGAGATTATTATGTGAATCGTGGAGATAGAGAGATATACTGTAAGGCGTCAGTAGCTCCGGCTAGCAGAGCACGGCTGTGCCCAGTATGATTTGCTATTATGTCATCATCATGTGCTGTGCAATATTAGAAAACGGGTAGTATCGGTAAGTTTAATTGACGAAGTCGACGATGAACAAAAGTTAAGGGTAAAGCTGCTGGGTGCTGGGCTGCTATCAGACCAGCGACATCGCTTCACGGAGTCAACGGAAAATAGGCCAAGCAGCGTATATCACTGTACCTGCGGCGTACTGGGTAAACAATTATTATGTAAGGGTCAGCCGCTGGACCCTGCCTATGCAGGCCATGATGAGGTTTGTTTATTATTATGACCGACCCACTTCAAAAATATACAATTGCAGATATAACACTTTGGAACGAACTGTAAGCTAGACATATCAACTAGACATATATCTATGCCATCATATACTGCCACTTCCTTCTCTTCCTCCTTACTTCGGTCTCGCGAATGGAGCTATTTCACCTGCATTACCCGCGCGGATCCAATCCAAATTTCACTACGATCTAATCAGCTTTCCTCTCCGCAATTCAATGCTAAGGAATTCAACTTACTCCCGTCTTTTGACCCAATACTCAACCTGTCTGAATACCGTAAAACTGAATTCGTCTTTACGCTACGCTCGAACTATGTCTACACGCGCGCAGGAGCTTGTTTCCAACTATAGATCAGTCTTATCTCAAATTGAGCAGGAGACTGCCAAACATAATCTTCCTGCTCCACCTCGCTTAGTTGCGGTTTCGAAATACAAGCCAGTAGAAGACATTCTCACTCTATACGAGGCAGGTCACAGGCATTTCGGGGAAAACTATGTCCAAGAATTAACGGACAAGGTCGAGTCGCTGCCCAAAGATATCCAATGGCATTTTATTGGCGCCCTGCAATCCAATAAATGTAAAGTTCTTGGGCCAATTGAAAATCTATATGCGGTTGAAACATTGGATAGTGAATCCAAGGCTACAAAATTAAACAATGCTAGAGCCAATCTGAATTCTGCAAGTCCGATCCATGTCTTTTTACAGGTAAACACCAGCGGAGAGGAGCAAAAGAGTGGACTCGCCAGCCCCGAAGACGCTCTCAAGTTAGCGCAGTTTGTGGTCGACAAATGTCCTAAGTTAAAACTACAGGGGCTCATGACTATTGGATCATTAGCAAACTCGACGGGAAATAAACCCAACGAAGATTTCAAGAAGCTTGTAGAAGTTCAGTCCAAGCTCACTTCTGCATTACAGATACCTCTTGAACTCAGTATGGGCATGAGCAACGACTTTCTCGAGGCGATTTCTCAAGGGTCCACCAATGTCCGGGTTGGAAGCTCTATTTTCGGTGGCCGTAAAACAAAGGAAGAAATCAAGCAATCTTCATAATAAATACAGAAACTGGGCATCCGCTAGCTCGCCTCCGGCTCTGACCTAAATTCTACAACTCTCCACGAAGCAGGTCTACGGCTCTGGGCGGAGCCCAGCTGCCAGAGATGAACCGACAATGTGCACTGTTATTTATTCATATACATTTCTTCTCATAATTGATACGACATTGTTAGATTTCTGACTAATATGCTCGGAATCTTGTCATTTGTTGCTCGAACAGTGACTCTGTACATGACCTTCTCTTTGTCTGGCTCAAGTCTTAAAAGACATCCAAAATTGCCTCCTACTGACGTGTGCAGCACCGACCCGCCAATGAAATTAGACGGATTTTTGTCAACTCCCTGCAAAATACTCCAATGAAGGCCAGAGACAATCTTGGCATCATCTTGAGTAGACCGCGATAATCGGCCGTCTGCACTGGATGCAGAGATATTTTTAAAGATCTTTTGTGCTTCAAGTGGCGCACCACCAATTTGATTCCACCTTTTGAAATATTCGTCGGCGTTCAAACTGGCTGGCTCCATGAATTTTTCCAGCACTACTGGCAGTTTCAATGTCAGCACTTTCAAGGTGCCGGCGAGATAGGTTATCTTGATCAGCGGCGACTCTTCAAATGGTTGCTTGGCTTCTATTACAACCACCTGTTGCGTTGTTCCTCCCGGTGCAATAGTCGATTCTGGGAAATTTTTTGTAGCTATGCCCAGTTTATCATTTCCTGCTGGATTCGATAGGTCCACAGATAAGGATTGTAAAGTTGATCCGGAAATATTCTTAAAGTATAAAATAACACAACCCAAATGGCGGCGGTATTCAGATTTGAGGCCAATTTGAATAAGAGAATCCTCATAGAAAATTCCACTTACTGAGGATAAGTGACTCCTATAGCCTTGCTCCCAATTAGATGATAGTAACACATCGCTGGAGGTAGCAGAAGCTTTTCTTGGAATTGGTGGCGGTGGTGGGGCTGTAGTTCCTGTTGCTGGCTTTGTTTTCGTACTAGTTGACGAATTAGTAGGATTAGTGACCACCCCATTACCATTAGATTCTTTATGATTTAGTGTTCCCTTCAAAGCACGAGAATTGGGCCCTGACGGCGGTGCAGATATAGAACCAGCGCCACCTCGTTGATCTAAATTAAGAGCAGCCCTTTCTACTTGTGATTGTTTATTACCTAGAGCCCACACTCGTTTGTCCTCGGAAACAGCATGTTTCTGATGAAGCCGTGAGAGTAAAGCAGACATTCTTTCTGGAAATGGAGGCATTTCGTCCCATACTGTTGGTAAAAGGTTCGTATTGGGAGAGTTAACGATTCTTAGATATTCACAAGCCCGCTGTTGAAGTTCGGAATCGATTGATGCGGAGTAGAATTCAAAAACCTGAACTAGCTGTGGTTTTATCTCAACAAATAAGTTCACAAACTTCACATAGGTGGTCAGTAACATACCTCTTGTGAAGGATGAACAGTTCGGGAATTTATCATGAAGTGATAGAAATTGTTCAATAGGAGAATGTCCGGGATCATCGGCAATTAAATGTCCATATTCCCCTAAAATATAACCACCAACCTTAACCATAGTTTCATGGCAATTAGGTTGTTTGAGGTATGAGCAGACGGTTCTCGCTGCATAAACCTGTAAGCTTTCATTATTGACTACAATTTGAATAACTCGTGTCCAAACTTCATCACTAACATGATTACCAGCAATCGAAATCAAACGCAGACTGGTATCCACATACCACTGATATTCAGTGGCATACTTTTCGGCCAAAATGGCAATTCTAATCACCATTTCTTCACGAATAGCGAAATCTGCAGATTGTAGATACTTCAACAATTCACCAACAATAGTAATTACATTTGTCCCATCACACAGACAGTACAATAGATCGACTGCTTTGCGACGGACTGAGATGTCTTTATCACGTAAAAATTTTACAACGGCTGGAATATGTTTCTTAATTGGCACTGTATCATAGCGAGCGGCCAAGATAGCCATGGCGTTTAGGGATAAGTACCGGACATTGGTCTCACTAGAAGCCAGGAACTGGCCTAGGGCTTCAACAATGCGATCTAGCAAAATAGCATCCACTTCAAGATGAATAGCTAGATTAATGACTTCGAATAGTACTGCATTTTGTGCGTTGTTCTGCTGAATATTATCTACCGGTACAGCGTTCATGTCAACCACTTTGAAAATGACTTTGCGAATCGCTGCCTCCACCGCTTCATCTGTAGATGGAGGATAATATTGAAGTAAGCGAAACAACTTGATAAATAACCACGGTGCCGGGACATCATAATATACATAGTCCGATGTATATTCCTCATGGAACACCAGTCCTTGTAATCTCCTTACAGCTTTACCATAGGACATTTTAAAAGTTTCTGGGTCATCTTGAACAAGAGCAATCACTAATGAAACTACACAAGTAGTTACTCCCAAGTCTTCATGATCCAACAATGCGACAATTCTATCTGGCCAGCTGGGCAACAAAATACTTGGATTTTTACGATATAGTCGAAGCATTGTCAGGGCAGCCTTTTTCTTAACGAAGTCCGGAGAAGTAGGAGATATTAGTAATTTAAAAATATCATTCGATAGTGCGTCACCAATCGAACGCCCACCAACAGTAGCGACACAGTTCAGTGCTAAACAGGTATGCATTTCATCCAAACTTTCCAAGTCCTTCCGGACGCTGTTAACAACCATATCCAACAGACTGTCATTTTCATTAAGCATTAAACTGATAGCCAAATAACCGATTTGCTTTTCTGAATACTTTGTCGATGATAACAGACTGACGCTTTCGACATGACCAATATCAATCTCGTAACCCAAAATATACATATAAATCAATTTACAGATATATTTCTTCTTATTATAACCATTTAAATTCGAATCTCTAAATTTAGTGCGGATATTCGCCAACTCAGCATTTACGCGCTTCACTTCTGCTTCACGGGCCCTAGCATTTCGTAAATCAGCAATGAACTGGACCAATCCTTTCATAGGTTGCGACATGGTGAATTGTGTATGTACTTCAGAGGTACTGGGACATACTTTAGAAAGGATTGCAGACTCCTCTCCAAATTCGGCTTGCTTCTAATTGCACAGACGTTGGGTAATGATGTATCTCTGCTGTTTTGTCAAAATCCGTATCTTCCGAATCGTGTATGGCTCCTTGAAATGTGGTCCCTTTCGGACTTTTGGTGAAGACGAACACGTTTGGCGAGCCGCGCGTATATACCCTGAAAAGCAAAAAATACAGCCCACATCACGTGATAACCTGATCATTCAGGGGTAGTTAAGTCAACAGTGGCTGACTCGTTGATAACTAAAGAAAAAAAATGCTAAGTAAAAGCTCGCTTCGCTCGTTTGCCAGGTGCTTTGGATCTGGCTAGAGCCAAACAGCCAGATGGATATCACATTAATAGATCTACAATTATATATACAGTATTTACAAACTCCAGAAATGCCTTATTTCTTATCCTTTTCTTTTTCCTTCTGCTTCTTCTCATATTCAGCTATTAACTCCTTTTGAAGAGGAATTGGTGCAGGCGAGTAGTGCTTGAACTCAAGAGAAAATTCACCCTTGCCTTGAGTAGCAGCTCGCAAGTGAGTAGCAAACCCAAACATTGAATTTAAGGAGCATTCAGCAGAAATTGTGAATTCATCAGTACCAATTTCGGTATCATTAATCATGGCCATTCTCTTATTAAGTAAGCCTATGATATTGCTTTGAAATTCGGATGGAGCTGTGATTGAAACGTCCATTATAGGTTCAAGAATAGCGGGCTGAGCTTTCATGAATGCATCTTTAAAGGCGCCAATAGTGGCAGTTCTAAATGCCATTTCACTGGAATCTACAACATGCACAGCACCATCATTTATAAGCATCTTAACACCAAGAACTTTATGACCAATAAGAGGACCCTTGTCAACGGCATCTTCAAAGCCCTTTTGGCAAGCAAATAAGAACTTCTCAGGAATCTTACCGCCGACAATGGCAGTCGAGAAATTATTCGTTTCATTATTTGTGGCCGATAATTCACCCATAACCTTGGCATATTGACCAGCACCACCAGACTGTTTCTTATGAGTGAAATCAAAAGTAGCTGGCATGCTAACTGTTTCACGATAGGCAACTTGAGGCTTACCAGTGACACACTCGATGTTGTATTCACGTTTCATACGCTCAACATAGATTTCCAAATGAAGCTCGCCCATACCAGATATAATAGTTTCCTTTGATTCACTGTCGAATTTCACAGTGAATGTGGGATCTTCCTTTTGAAATCGGTTGATAGCCTTGGAAAAATTTGGTGAATCTTTGGTTTTAGGTGTAATCGAAAGAGAAATAACAGGATCGGGGACAAACATTGACGTCATAGTAATCTTACTGTTACCATCCGAAAAGGTATCACCAGATGAACAATCCACGCCAAAAGTAGCACAGATTTCACCAGCACCGGCTTCCTCAATATCTTCCATTTCATCAGAATGCATACGAGCTAAACGGGCAAGCTTGGTCTTCTTACCAGTACGAACATTAGTAATATACATGCCTTTTTTCAACTTTCCTTGATAAACACGGATATAAGTCAATTGTCCATATTTACCTTCTTCTAGTTTAAAAGCCAATCCAACGAAAGGCGAGTTCTGGGATGAAGCCAAATGAACTGGCTTTTCACCTTGCTCAATATCAAGACCAGTATTCAGCACCTCACCAGGATTAGGCAAATAATCACAAACAGCATCAAGAACCGGCTGAACACCTCTATTGGCTAAGGCAGATCCCATTAACACAGGAGTGAATTTACGAGCAATGGTAGCTCTACGAATACCGGCAACAATCTGTTCAGGGGTAGGAGTCTTTTCGTCTAAATAAATATTGGCAATTTCATCATCGACATCGGCAAGCGTTTCAATCAACAGTTCCCTCTTTTCAGCTACCAATTCTTTCAATTCCTCTGGAACAGGACCAGCCTCAATACTCTCACCCTGTTTACCCTTGTGAATTAAAGCACGCTCGTAGATCAGATCAACAACACCGGCAAGAGAATCCTCAGAACCGATTGGAACTTGCACTGCAGCAGCAGCAATGTGGAGTTTCTTATTAATTTGTTCAATAGCCTTCCAAGGATTTGCCCCCATACGATCCATTTTATTTACAAAAGTAACTCTGGGGACATTATATCTACGCATCTGTCTGTCGACTGTGATAGTCTGAGACTGGACACCAGATACAGCACAAACTACGAGAACAGCACCATCTAACACACGTAACGCACGTTCAACTTCAATTGTGAAGTCAATATGGCCAGGAGTATCAATTAAATTGAAATGATAATTTGATTGTGACCCGTCGATTTCAGTCTTCTCCCAGTCGCAAAACGTAGCTGCAGATTGAATGGTGATACCCTTTTCACGTTCTAAAGCCATGGAATCCATTTTAGCACCGACATTGTCACGACCACGGACTTCATGAATAGCTTTAATACGACCAGTGTAGTACAGCACACGTTCGGTAAAAGTAGTCTTGCCGGAATCAATATGAGCAGAAATACCGATGTTTCTCATACCTTGAAGACGCTTCAAGTCGTCAGGTTGAATTTTTTGTTTAGCCAGTTCATCCAAGATAGATTTTTCTTCCTCATATGATGAGGGAGTCGTAGAATTAAAACGACTCTGTGTAAAGTTGATCCATTTTGAGCCACCAACAGCACGAGGCAATAGTAACCTTCCAGCAGGTTTATGAAGAGCCGTAGAGAGGCCCACCCTTGCTCTCATGGTTTACTTTTATTTTTCTATTAGGAAACAACCAAGGGGCACCTTGACGAGATAAAATATAAATATGCTTGGGTCCTCGAGTCCTGGTAGGCCAAATTTTTCACCCTATGCAGTCAGCCGTACTATCGATCGTCAATGATAATGCAGGCAAAAATTCAGGGGGTGCCCCTAAACCTAGAGTAATCAATAGTCCGAAGCCAACAACGCGTACAACCATAACTGGCAGAGGATTGAAGGGTGAATAGATGCCGAAGCTGCATTCGATTATACCCAGGCCTAGCTGTGCTCGGTTCGCGAGCGCGCGTCGATTATGACATACCATATATAGGTAGCTTATATCAGATCTGGCCCGTGTTCTACCACATAAACATGATTGCCTCCCCATAATCCAATCTAATTGTTATTATTATGGAATGGGAACATATAATAATTACCTGTCTAGCTCTCGACTAGTTACAAATCAATCAATTAAATAACCACTACAAAATAACGATGAAAATACCAGCCTTTATCATCTTATCTTTTATATCTACCGCTGCCAGCCTCGTTTTTTACGACAGTCCGACGTCTAAACCTAATAAATATCCAACTTTACCTAGTATAAGCGAATTAGAGTGTCCAGATGGTGTTCTTGGATTGAAAATGGGCAGCACCTGCGGAGTTCCAGGATATCAGCCTCCTGACTGCTCGCGTACTCTTCTTATCCAACAATCGCTTGATGAAGGCAAGCTAGTAGAAGCTCTGCAGTACGCAAACACAGATGAAAGTCGCATTGCTCTAAATCTAATTGTAGCAAATGGGACTGGCTATGATACCAGTGACACCCGTCTTAGCAACTGTACCCATGTGGTAATAGAAGCTATGCTACGGATGCAACGGACGTCAAAAGCCGTAGATGTTAAGACTATCACCTCTACAGCATCAGTACCCATATCTGCTCTTACTGAGGAAACGACTTCTGCTGCAGAACAAACCGCCTACCAACAGTCACCATTACGAAAACGAAGTGCAATCAAAGCCACCTGTGCTGATAATGCCCGAAGCGGGGTTAATCTCCACGATTATTTGGCATTAGAACAGCTATTGTCCAATATGTTGGATTTGCCGATTTCGTTTCAAAATCACAATGGCTACAAACAGCGCGCTACAGTTCAGATTAGTAATGATACAACTATAGTAGCCTATCGAATTGGGACAGAGTTGTCTCCAGGTTCTGAGCTTGTACCCGAGATAACAGCAAGACAACTTATTCCACTTGTATTGGCGGGAAGAAATAGCTGTTGGCCGAGATACGACGCCGGCACTCTTGCTAGTTCAACTGTTTCAGCTTTGGAAACCATGCCAACAATTATTTCCGAGGTGGGTAAGACGCCAACAATAACATCTAAGAGCCTAGGGCTAACAGCCTATGTAATCAGGTCCATTTGGTCAGAGTACTTTTAAGGGTATATGTGAATTTACAATATAAATTGTCAAACTTTATAGTATATTATTCAAAATTGTGCAGGAAGGTCGCTCTTTTGCATTTGTAAATAGACGACGGCGTGCCGTGTTTTTTCAAACAAAAAGCTTCAGAGTAAGTTGTCGGCGATGAGTTCGCCACTGAGGACACAATTATTGAGGAAGCGAAGCCATAGTATACAATTACCCCCAACGTTATTCTACTTACTAATCAATCTAAAACGCACAATTCATCGCCGAAATTATATAATTTAAAGTCAATTAGACGTTTAGGGCAGGGCCCAAAACCTTGTCGGGTTCTAATTTCCGAGCGACAATCTTTCACTAAGAGTTCAGAGACAATCCACGATCAGCAAATTTCATGGTTTTCAAGAATGTCGTATCCCTTGTCTATGAATGCATGAAAATAATTGATAGTCAAAGCTTTTTGGATTTTTTCACTCGGCATTAGAACGTGCTCTGTTAGGACCCTAATATATTATTTTGGAGCCATAATTTGACTTTTCAATTGTAATGTGAAAGAAGCATGAATTCCATCTGATCTGAGCAGAGAATAGTGAGTGACTCGAGCCGTCCGAGGCAGGGTGAGGGGCTTCTCTACTGATATGATGCTTACACGTGTGGATTATACGTATATTCGTATATGTAAACGAAGTGGGAAAGGAGCTGATACCCGCGAATAACCGGAAAATCATGAAGAGAAGATCTCGGCATATAATGTGATGTCATTGTGTTTTGAGGTTCGTGAGGTGGGAAAATCGTATAAAATAAATAAAAAAGTTTGCCAATATAATTTGTACAGATGGCAAAATAGTGGTTGTCATTATCGTGGATATATAATAAATGTATCAATAAATAAAAGTCTTCTCTGAAATACTGTCCATTGGCGGTGGTGACACTGGCTTTATCTTTGGGACTTCGTACTCTAAATGAGTGACAGGTTTCTTGATCGGTTGTGGAGGAAGTACCAAGCCAATTGAACGTGGAGAGTCTGGAAAGGGCGATGCTGATGCGTCAGAATACAGATTGGTCGGCGTTCCAGTATATGGTTCATGGAGCGAGGGCCTTCTTGAAGAGGTGCCTGTATATAAATGTACTCCTGATTTAATGTATAGCGAATGACGGCGAGGACGAGTCTCTGCAGTCAAAGGGTCATCGTAGCATGTTTCTGATATGTGGTTATCCAGAGCATTTAAATGCGATTCAAAGTCATCGTTTTTGTTTTCAAATGAAAATAAGTCCGTTAGTGGAGATGTAGTAGCAGTAGCAGACCTTCTGCCATTTGCATTGGGCGCTGATAATGATGACGATAAGACTTCGTCTGAATTCTCAAGCCAAGAAGAGTAATGCAAGGAGTAAAGACTCGTCCGTTTCCCAGACGAGGTGACACAATTAGATAGGGAGCTGCGTGCTGAATTAGGACCGGCAGATGCAAATGATGACATGGAGCCTCTAGATGATGAATCTTTTAGTGATGGCAATGAGTTTCTGTGGTCGTCGCCGTCATCCAATAGTCCTAAGCCCACAACAGGTTCTACTTCAACATTATTGAACGAATCATACCAATGAGATGGGACTGATACCTCAGATGGAGTAAGCGAAGAATCTTTAACTCGGCATTGCTCGCTACAATATATTTGAGAGGCACTGGAAGAATCTAATTGTACGTCGCATACTGTGCAAAAAGATGGAAACGCTTGCGAAGGACCCGTCATTCGATGGGATGAAGATGCAAATGAGTGACTTTGAGGTGGCGTAGATGGGGTGTTATGAAGAATTCCCATGTGTAAAAATTGATTGTGTTGTAGTCAATGCAAACCTAGAGATAAAAAAAAAATCAATTGGCAATCAAATATTCGGATATGCTGAGTATTTATTTACAGATAGGGGTAGGAAAAAAATTTCACAATATTTTGAAAGGTGGTGAACTGTTCCAATGACTCTCCAAACCTGTGTTTGAGACTATCAGTCAGACCTAAAATGGTATGCACAAAAAATACACTGCAGTTGATCAGAAAAGTAATTATGGCATGCCAAAAAATCAGTTGGCTTTGCATCTTATGCTGGCTGATAACCGTCAGAGATATGGGTAATTGGGTCTGCAGCAAAAAGTTAGGCGAGAAAAGGGGGCTACGTGGGGATAAGAGATAACATGAGAAGGCATGATGCAGCTATTTGAAGTGTTGACGACATCGTCAGATATTATCAGTCAGATATAAAAAAGGAGATGGATCTCTATACGGATCTAACGTCATCTTTGCCATCATTTTCATAATCAATGTGGCCATAAATATCACGAGTTAAAGTTATTATTACGAGCAGACCGATGATGAGGTGAAATATTATTATTGTAAGGTGATCAAGGCCCACAGTGGCACCACAGTGTATAGAAAAAAATAAATGCTGTTATTATCAAACTGCCGCTGCGCAGCTCCCAGCTGTACAGATAGTATACTCTCTTAGGCGCTTAGCAGTAGCATTAAACATGTTCCTACTTACTAGACTTTGGCTTATCAGTAGACGTAGTAGATAGATATCAGGTCCGGAATGATCCGTTACGCGTGGAATAGGAACAACCTCTGTAAAAAGCAATAAAGTTCAGATATTGAGTGAACCACAACCAGAAACAAACAGAGGCCAGGATTATGGTCCATCTGTATAAATGGTGCTGTCCAATTGCAATGGTTAGAATGGCACGTCCCAGCCCAGGAAGATTGCAATGGGAGCGATATCTATTGTGTATTAGATAAGAACTTCTTAGAAGGGCATGACCGTCGGATAAAGTTTCAGAATTGCATATACATGCAGGGATATGTTGTAGACTGTTTATCAGTCAATCTTCACGATAGATCGATGTTCCAAGCGTCGGCAATTAGGTAATGCAAGTAGATATGAGTATGACGAAATCAACCATCCATTTTCAACCCTCGTTCTGTTCACAAAGAGATGCAGAATTGATGATTGTGCGTCTGTTGATATTCTTCAGTTCTGGTAATTTGCGGGGTTAGACTGCCAATTGAGAAGCTCAGTGGGTGTAAAGTTATTGTTGGAATGACAGAAGAGAAGGAGAGAATAGTCAGGAAGACAGGAGTCGGCGACGTCGGTGAAATTGTCCGACCATGGGCGTTGGTCAAGTTACGCAGGGGTCTTCCATCTCTCCAAGGTCCATTTGAACTAGATTGGGGTGTATCTTCTCTCTCCTTTCTTTGATTATCTATCGAATATTCCCCTCCTCAAAGTTCGTATTCAGCTCGCAATCTCTGCACAAATGAAGATCTTATATGCTGCTATAGTATTGGAAATGCTATGGCTCCTGTGCATTTTAACTGATAAAGAAGCTGTATATGATGCATTATCATGGGAACTTCGCCGAAATGCCCTTGAAGTATGGCACTAATTGTTAGTTCCAGAGTTTTCGTGCGCTGCCTCCGGCGGCCGGGCTCTGCCCGGACCCGTAGCTCGAGCTTCGCTCGAGTGATAAGACTGACCGCTGATCAGGCTGTTTGCAGAGAGGCAGCAGGGACATCAATGATCTGATCCTTGTGTTGACTTATTTCTGTATCGGACTCTGAATAACCTTGAAAGAGATAAATGAATGTGATGTATTGATAATAATTGTATAACGAAGTAAAGAAAAGAAAGAAGGAAGAGTATAATAAATGAGTGGCTCTTTCCTATATATAATAGTGTTTGTACTGCGGGGTAGCAATAAAGAGATGTTTCCCCCTTGTGTGAATCGTGC
>JAJMAW010000025.1:0-66136 GCA_030565085.1 Sugiyamaella pinicola | reverse complement strand
CTTGTACGAGGGCCAAATCAGAGACATAACAACATAGTGAAGAAGATAACATACCAGTATGATGGGAGATGGTTGCTGCTTTCACATCTGTGTCTGTAGTAGGAAACCAGTCTAATCCTACTGATAGCGGAGCGGACGGTTGTCGGAAGTTTCACAATACATTACATGACAGGAGTAATCACGAGTAAATTCCTGGTCCTACAATTGGCACGAACATAAAGGCACGTTTATGGGCCGGTTATAGACATTGCCGACGAAAGACATGCCCTGACCCGAACATCGCTCCGGTATGTTTACTATCTCCCGTTACTATTATTATCGACCTTGACGGTAATGTTTCACAGGGCGCAACGGCGCCGGTCGTTCTACCCGTCAGCCCTGCCCAACAGCCAGCAGCCAGCAGCCAGCGTGCCAGTACCAGTACCACGGTCACCATAAAACCAGCGCGTACTTGCCTTGACCATGCCCATAGAGAGCGAGGGCTGGGCTGGGCGGACAGAGGTCGTTCCCAGGTCGTTGCCAATCCCAGCTGTAGCTCAACAGAAAGCTCGCGAAGCGAGCACAACGGGTCCGGGCAGAGCCCGGCCGCCGGAGGCAGCAGACCCGCCGGGAACTCAGTTCCACGTTAAATTGAGACGTGTTTGAACGCGTAGATGTCTTTCTCCCATCTCTGCCTGCGTGGCAGTCGGGCTGGTCTTACGGGCGGTCTCTCCTCCCTTCCTGTGAGACAGGCTACATTTTTACCCCTACGCTCTAGCACTGCCTGCCTAGAAACACGCCCAGCGCACCACTCTGTTCTTACCGCCAGCTGTTCTCTGCCAGCCTACGCCTACGCCTATGCCTGAAACTTACCGGCCCAGCCAGCCCAGCCCAGCCCAGCCAGCCTCAGTATTCAGCCCTTTCCTTCCCAGCCAAGCCCAAGCCCAATGCTCGGCTTGACTCGACTCGACTCGACTGAACTCCCAAACCTGCTCACCCAACAACCCGCGCCCAAACCACCGCTACAATCACCACGCAGAGCAAACTGAACCCGCCAAAAACCACTCTCTACTGCCACCTCTCTGCTTGTTGTACTGTGCCTAGCGACAATTTTTCGTCCCCACATCTCCTTCTCGCACCCCTGCTCTCTCTTACTGTCTCTTTCACTATCCAATCTTCCAAAAGTCAATATCTTGGATTATTTCCTGTTGTTTTTGGCGTGACAATTGGCTACGCCAGACAGAGTATTCCTACACCCAACAACAGCAAAATCCAGTCGTGTCAATATTTACCACATCCTGGCAGGCATAGGAAGGTCGAGCACTGATTTAGTCCCACCAATATCTAAAATTTCTCATGGAATCATAAGTTTCTCTTTGATCCGAACCCAAGCGAGTATAAGACCCGATTCGTCCGTCCATCCGTTTATTTGAATCCCTGTACTCCTTTCTTCCTTTCCTTTTCATCATCCCCATTCATTCGCTGATATCATCATACAATTTGCATAGTCTTTTCTGTTTTTTTTTTCTAAAACTTTTTTTTGTGTTTCTTTTTGTTCAAATATCTTTGATTCTGAATGTCCGAATCAGCCGGTGGAGCTGGTACTCCATTTGACTCGAGAATATTCTCAAGGTATGTATGAGGATTCTCCTAGTAACATTTAAACAGATACTAACATATTAATTACAGAGTCGACGGGTCAAGGTCAATATGGCAAGAACGCCCTAAATCACAGCATTTTTATTCTCAAAATACAAACGGCAGCGCATTCCCTCCTATCAACACGTCTTCACCAGCTGGTTCTTTGATCGCTTCAACGCCGAATTCATCATTATACCTACCGTTTCAGAATGACCAACCGCTAGGGCCCGGGTCTGGCGGGCCGACGGATTCCTCGGCCCAAAATAATACTACCTTTCGCTCTCGGGCTAGAGCTGGTACTTTACCTTCGAGATTATCCCCTGGTTTAATTGGTAGCCGGTCTGTTGGAGTCAGTAATCTAGCTGGTCCAGGGATCAACAACTCATCGTTGGGGAGCCTGGCGTTACTGGGTCCCGAAGGATCTTCTCCTATCGAGTCTCCTTCAATGAAACCACAAATCTCTCACAAATCTTCATCCAGCTCTGTATCAATTTCAATCTATGAAGACCAACAGTTAGCGCCATTTCCCCAATTACCTCAGAGACCTAGTGCACAAAATTCAATTGGTTCTTTAGGCGGCTCAATCGCATCTGTCTCTACTTCTGCATTAACCAATACAGCTGGAACTAGTACTAGCACCACTGCAGGCCCTGGTTCTGCAAACTCACCGGCATCACGTCTTAGATCAGGGTCATTAAATCTCCTGGCTGAAAATAGACCATCGTTTGCTCCATTTGGTCCTTCTATTTGGGCTTCTTCGTCGTCGTCTTCAATGGAAAGTAACAATAAAAATGAAAATAAGCGTTCCAGTGCCAGCAGTTCATTCGATGACCAAATTGTAACCAACGGTGGACCAATGCCCATACCAGTGCCTGTGCCAGAAGCCATTGACCCTCCTCAACCTGACCCAATGCAGCCATTTTTGAATGAATTGGCTGTCCGCACTGATGTAAATAGACTTCGGTCCTATACTGTAACTACTCCCGCCTATCCGTTTGAAGTTGATGATGGTAGTGATAAGAATGACATGTACTATCATCAAATACCATATCAAAGGGAATTTCAACCCCAACAGTTACAACATATACATCAACAAATACATCACCAACAACAACAGCAACATCCTCATCTGTCACAACAACAATACCAATACCAGCAACCATCTTCATTAGCAGGAAGACCTCATCTACATAACCTGCTCAGTCCGAACAGACCTAGAGCTCAAACTGTTTCTGCAGGTCTGGACCATACAGGAAATGGACAATTTTCAAGATTTAAACCTCAACCACCACAGGTTTTACTTTGCCAAGAACAGACTCAAGACCAACCACAGCAACATCAATACCATCAGCAGCAGCAGCAGCAGCAGCAGCAGCAGCAGCAAGTTGATTATTCTGAAAGCCCTACTCTCAACAACTCATTCGAAGATTCTACCGGACCCACTAGATCTCTCTGGTTGGGGAATCTACCCCCATCCGCTACTTCATACACCTTACAGGCTATCTTCTCTGGTTATGGAACAATCGAATCAGCCCGTGTTTTAACTCATAAGCAATGTGGTTTTATCAATTTCTCATCTGTTGAAAGTGCCGTACAGGCTAGAGCAGTATTAAATGGTAAAGAGCTGTTCCCTGGTTCTGGCCCTTGTCGAGTTGGTTACGCAAAGGTCATGACTTCAACGCAAATACAGGGACATTCTCGTTCTCAGTCAAATTCTCCAGAGCTTGGAGAATCGAATAACACCTCGTCTAATACTATTCCTACTGGTAATGATGCTGATTACTCTGTAGTAGACAGAGAAACTTCATCTAACAATAGTAATCTCAATAACAATGCCGCCGTGTCTATGATCCATAGTCCAAAGGATTTGTCTGAGATTGCCGGTGATATGACTGCAATTGTTGCTAGTTTGGGTGCTGATGGTGTTGAATGTAATGAAACATCTTCTTCTATCAGGAGAGCGCTTGAATTTACCAGCTTCAAATCTGAAATCCCCTCAGTTAATGAGCCCAAGCCAGATCGCATCTACGACGCCCCAACCCTTCGTGAAGTCCGTAAAAAGGTTGATAGTGGTACCTGTTCACAGCAGGAAATTGACGAGATTGCTCTGGATTTGTTAGACGAAATTGCTGATTTAGCTAGTGATTATGTGGGTAATACGGTTGTTCAGAAACTCTTTGACAGTTGTTCGGAATGCGTTAAAGAGTTGATGTTGGCACAGATTGCTCCTTTTCTTGCCCAAATCGGTGTTCACAAAAACGGTACTTGGGCCGCTCAGAAAATTATCGACGTCGCTGGAACGAAAAGACAAGTCAACATCATCTGTGAAGCTTTAAGGCCGTATACTGTTCATTTATTCCTTGACCAGTTTGGGAATTATGTCATACAATGTTGCTTAAAATTTGGTGGGCCCTGGAATGACTTTATCTTTGAAACCATGCTTTCACAATTCTGGGAAATTGCTCAAGGACGATTTGGTGCTAGAGCTATGAGAGCGTGTCTTGAAAGCCATTATGTTAGTAAACAACAACAGAGAATGCTCGCTTCAGCAATTATCCTTCATGCTGTTCAACTAGCTACTAATACCAATGGTGCATTGTTATTAACTTGGTTTTTGGATACTTGCACATTACCTAATCGTCATTTAATCCTTGCTCCAAGATTAATTCCTGATATTGTTGCTTTATGTACTCATAAATTGGCTTCGCTAACGGTGTTAAAAGTTGTCAATTACAAGGCTGAATCTGGAGCCCGTCAATTATTATTCGCTACTTTATTCAATTCCGCTGACGATAAAATCTTGATTGATATTCTTAGTGATCCTTCACATGGGGCATCATTTATCTATAAAGTTGTTTCTGCTCCTCTTCTGTTAGAAGGAGAAGACCACCAAAGCGCGCTTAACAAGATTCGGAAAATTCTGATTGCCAATAAAGCATTGCCAAGCCAAGGGTATAAGCGTTTAATGGATGAAGTAGGACTGTCTACAAGGTCTAATAACGGTCAAGTAGGTAATATCGCTAATTCAAATGGAAGTAGTGGTGGTGGCAATAATAACAGTTATCAGCAGTCACCAACAAAGAGACGAACTGGCCTCAACACTCCAATTAATAATATGAACAATGGAAATGGCAGACAAGTACCTGTAATGCATCCAAAAGTCCAGCCACAAGCCCAACAACAACAACAGCAGCAGCAGTACTATCAGCAAATGGTAGTTAAAGCTCAAAATCAGCAACCTCAACAGATGATGTCGCATCAGCTTTATAATGACGGCGGTGGTATTTATGGATATGAGTCGTACCAGGACCAGGCGGCGCCAGTTGTGTTCGACAGTAATATGTCAGACTTCAACCAACAATTTGACCATTTAATGTTGAATAACAGCAATCCCCAACAATATCATTATCCAGCTGACGGGGTTGTACATGGTTTGGGGCCTAGTCCTGGCCCTGGGCTTAGTCAAATGCCTGCTGAGTATTTCAATAAAGGCTCAGGCTATATGCCGCCTCCACCGCCGCCCCAAGGAATGATGAATCCCAATATGGGGTATGCACCATCTCCTATTTATGAACAACCTAATCTTCGACGAGATGTTTGAGAGACCGCACTTCTCGACCATGGATCCTCATATTCTCTGTATAGAGGCAACAAAAAGACAGCAACAGACAGCAAGCTTGGAGGATATGGTGTATAGAAAGAGCATATGAAAAATTATATATAAACGATAAAAACAACAAAAGCAATTTTTCTCCGATTTCATTTTATGGACATGCAATGAAATATATAAATATAAGTATTTACATTTTAATTTAATTAATTATCACTTCATAAGACGACTCGTGTTGTAAATGATTTAGTCTACGACTGGTAGATTCTGAATGGCCGCAATAGCCCTTTCTCCTTCTTTACGGAATTGTTCAACCAGTGATTCACATGTCTGTTGCAGTTTCAGCTCACCTAATTCAGCGTTATGGTTGACCCAGCCTAGGATAGTGGTGTCTAAAATAGAAGAAGGTAATTCTTTGGCATAATCAAAATTCGTAGTTGAAGTCAATTCGTTGAGAACCGAAAACACTGAATCAATGTCTATTGGGTCCCAGTTGGATGATAGCGGCGACATCATAATTGCTCCCTTTTTAGGAGTCGTGATAGTAGATGTGGGCTGTTGAAGTTGATCGTCGTGAGGAAGGGGCTCTGACTGAGTGGACGAACTTAGTATCGTCCAATTTCCAGAAATATCCGAGGGTTCAGAATGGTTAGGGGAGGCTTGTAATGAATGTATTAGTTTAGGAGGGGTATTTGGAGGAGAAATTTGAGGGTATGATGCAGTCTTCGCAGTCGCTTTCTGAATTGATCCTTGGTCTTGGTCATTAGATAGTTCTTCAACAGGCTCGTCAGCAGGCACTTCAACACGTTCTTCAACAGGTTTTGAGGTGAGGATTTCCTCAACGGGCTCTCCAACAGTTTCCTTAACGGGGTCGAAAGCGTGTTCTTCATTTTTGACAAACTCGTCAGCAGGTTTTGTAATAGGGGTTTCCACAGTTTCCTCAACGGGTTCGACAGCGTATTCTTCACCTCCAACAGAGTCGTCAGCGGGTCTTCGAGTATGGATTTCCACAGTTTCCTCAACGGGCTCTCCTACAGGTCCTTCAGCGGGTTCAGCGTGTTCGACAAGACTCTCGATATTCTTTGCTGCCTCTTCATTAACGCGCCGTTCATTGGCAAATTCGTGCACCACGTTTCCAGAATATTTCCCAACTGCCCTATCCATCGTTTCATTTACAGCTCCATCTACTGCAGCTGAATTAACAGCGTCTATTTCATCCATTTCTACAACTTTACTTTCAGAATCAATCATCACTTCTTCGGTGTCATCTTGATGTATACTCAAATCAAACACTTTCTTAGTTTCTTCGCTTTTTCTCTTTATGAGCTTCTTTTTATATTTACTCTTTGGAAATCCTCCTGGCATATGTAGCGAAACATCCTCTACTGTTGAATTAGCAGTATGAATTGTTGTGTTTTCCTTTGACCTGGCAGAGGGAGGTAAAATTCTAATCGGAGTAGAAGAGGATGAAGGATTGAGCGTTGGCGGAATTTCAACAGTAACTTGTACAATCTGGTGTTTATCATTGTCATCACTATCGTCATCAAATATCGATAGCCGCAAATTGCCTTCCTTTGGCGTCTTGGTTGTAGCAGGAGCCTTCTTCTGGCGACCAGATTTCTTCTTCTTAGATGCCAATTCAGGAATAGAGCCTGACCCGCTTCTCTTTCGATTCTTATTGGGAGGGGAAGAGGAAATCCTTGAATTGTCAACGACTATTGAATCTTCATCATCCGATCCCATTTTCTCTCTCTTCTGTTTATTTTTCACAGGTTCTCGTTGGTAGTCTCTTAGTGGCGGATTGGTAGTGAAAAATAGGCAATCGTTGTTTCTCCTTTTATGTTCCGTTACAGGATCATCCCTCATTTCCCAGCCATCAAGTTCCATCTCACAGTATGCACACTTGGCAACATCGTCATCAACATTTGCCGACGCATAGAAGAACCCTGCTTTGGCCATGTTCAGACTGGTGGGTATCCACCCTTTCTTTGAATCGTGCGGCCAACAACCTGCGAATGTTTCCAAACGGGCATTTAGCGATTCTTCTGTATGTGGGTTATAAACCGTATCATATAACGTTTCTGGTTCAACATCGTCGTCAATCATCCATGGTCTGCCACATAACTGGGCCCATGAACACGAAGACGCGTGAGCTAAATGCTCTTGGATTGGATCATCTCCTGGTTCCCAGCCATCCAAGGAATGTTGGCAAATAAAACAAGTAGCATTGTCTCTGCTTTCTACGCTTGGGTTGAAATAAAATCCTGCCAGTGCCATTCGATTTGGCGTGGGTTTGTCATGGGGCCAAGAAATGTAGTTTTTCTTGGCTTTCGACTTTGAGCCATGAACCCATGAACCATCGAACGTTTCCAAGCGAACTTCCAATGAATACAAGTTCTTTTTTGTCTTCATTGTACAAAGTGAATGGTGGTTGGTATGTTTTCTTGCTAGAGAAAAGAACGAGAAAACGAGGAAGAGACGGCTATTTTGAAGATCGTCGACGATATGCAGCCAGAGGTAAACAAATAAGCCAGCCGTTCATATGCATATCTGATACACCGTATTTACGTCACGACAAAAATTACCGCGCTATCTCTACAGATACCATGATGCCCCAGGATGAAAAAAGATGTCTATGAGATTGAATAGATTAAAACTGTCTAGAAATCTTAAGTATAACAACAACAACTGGAATGCCTATGTTGTTAATGAGTAGAAAAAATGATTCTGACGAGGGTCGAACTCGTGACCTTATCGGCATCATCGAACATCCCGTAACGAATGATTGTTAAGGGACAGCAAATGTGAACGATACGTGATAACCACTACACCACAGAACCCGATTACAAGAAAATGAGCTTAAACCCTTCCTATAAGGTATCATCAAAGATACAAAGGGTTGGGGTAATATACCTTTAAGGGCAATTTATTATGTCTATCAAATGTATAATAGACCTCATTAAAACCGATTAATTGACTCACAAACTGCTTTTCAACCATTTACTTGGATTCGCAGGTCAGAAATGCAGTACACTAGTATCAGCGCGGAGTAACTGAGAAGGAATGTGAATATCTCACCGCTGCCACTTGACTCTCACCCTGTACTTTACTGACCCGGTGATCATTTATTTATCCAGTGACCGGTCGTCATAGGTTTTCCCCATATTTGAGAGAACTGGTTTCCCTACGACACTTTTAGAAAGTGTAAATCTGAACTTGTTTTATTTCTATTATTTTTATAATTATCTAAGACAAATACGTTAATCTATCTATCTAATCTTACCACGGCACAGATTATTTCAGATACCGAAGGTAAGGATAGCAGGAATCAACAGCTTAAGTACGATGTTGCCTTCATTGATCATTAAATATCTACCCAATCTATTTCTTGCTGAAAAGTTCAAAACTGATAACTTTACAAACGCTGGTTTTTGTAGGGATCGTATAACATATAAAGGGTAGGCACCGGTAGTTTATCGTCATTATTCCCACCTATTGATTAAAACAGACCATCAAGGTTAATAGTGGAGGTTGCCAAGAGCCGAAAATTTGGAAGCAAAGTTGAGATACTGGTCTGCTGCTTAGGATAAAGCAGGCAATCAGGTTAATTCTGCGCTGGGAATTTGTGTCAAGCGCAATAAGAGGCATGGCGGTGGCCAAATAATAACAGAAATTTGGGAAATCACTTATTTTTATCTTCGAAATTAGTTACTACATATTATTACACCACGAGTATTCTGAATGTGCTCGCATCATTTGCGAACAGAAAGTCCGTTAATTCCATACCACACATATACTGATCGGATCTGAAAGTCTGTCATTTCCAGCTTCTTGCTTATTCTATAAAGCTCGCGAAACTCAGCGCCCGCTGTTGCACTGCATCATACTGCCAAGATTAGCTATTAGACTTTATATATCAGCAATGGTGTCAGGATTACAATATTAAGGCCATATTGGCTTCCAATTTCTTTCAAAATGTGCGACCAGGTTCGATTCCGACTCAATGTTGATTATATAGTGAAAGACATTGAAGAAAAAATTGTAGCCCCTGAGATTGCCGAATTAATATATCCGCGTATCGGTTGGCTTGATTCCTTGAAAGGACGGCATGGCCATATATTGCGACCCTGCAACCCTAATCCCAACTTCGTTCACTGAAAAATACTATCAAGCACATGGCGCACTATTCGTACCACTGTCACTATCAATCATGGGAAAAAAGGTCATCCTGAATCCAACTCCGTTTGTGGTAATCAAAAGTAGGATTGAAAAGCTCCCTGATGAAATAAAATCACAGCACCAGCTGTCAGAAGGATGTAAAGTATTTGTTAATATTTGCACTGATCCGAAGGTGGGGCGCCCGAAGCAGAAATGGGTAGATGCCAGAGAAACCATGGAGTTACCGATGCTGATATCAAAATGTCGAGCTGATGTTGATAGAAAAGGGGCCAAATCAGCGGTGTTTGACTGTTGTGTTAATACTACATTGGTGCAGGAGTGTACTATTCATAGGGATTGTCAAGAATTTGTTATTGAAGCCTGCTTCACAATGATAGAGTACCAATCTAAATGTTTGTTAGATAGAGACAGTATTTCGATGCCAAAACTGAGAGTAAAGGGAATCCCGCAGCAAGAATACGATGTAATGGATCTTGAGCCTTTAGATGGGGACGAACAGGGTGACGATGATAGGGAAGATGGATCTAACCTCATTTCAAGCATAGAACAATATGCAAAAAAAATTGTTGCTTCTGGAAAGGTTGACAAGACAAAACTGTCGTCAAACCAGTCGGCTGTTGACGAAAAAAAAGTTGCCTTTGCTGAGAAGCTGATTAATGAGAGTCTAGATCCGTATAACATACAGGAACTAAAGATGCCAAATTCCCAGCCATCTAATAAACCACCATCGGCCAACAAACAGTTCCTCATTGAAGAAATCACAACAAGCACTGAGCCAATATTCCATTTGAAAAGATATTTGGGTCCATATCATGGACCTGGCTCACCTCCTACACATATTGTAGAAGTAGAAACCGACGAAGCTATAGTCAGACAAACACATTTGGAATTAGTGGATGATGGAAACCAACTACTCTTTGGTTCGCTGTCGATTCCTCTTGGCAAAGCTGCTGAAAAAGTCGAAGCATATTTTACTAAAGATTCTAATACGCTTAAAGTATTTATTTATTAGAAAAGCAAATATAACTAAACTGTCATTTTAACCTCTATCATACTTAACAAGTATTTATCCATGCGTAGATAGATTAGCTACTATATGCAGGATAAGACCGAGTTCTCCTCCCCTGCATCATGCAATATATGAATTACATGGATTGGACTACCACAAATACAAGATTTTGCTTTGTTGAACCAGGCAAAAAAAGAGGTACAACTACTATGTAATATTATAGGAACTCATTGGTCTTATTATTAGTATCTGTATTTAGAGTTTGTCGGTTTGTCAACGACGTCGCTATTGATATACTCCGTATTATAACGATATGCGGCGTGTGCAATGTTGCCCGGTGATCCAGATCCCCCATTGTATCACTTCCATAGTACTTCGTATTATCTGTAATCGTTTAAGACAATTGATTACTACTCTGCATTCCAGATAGGGGTGAGACATAGTGTCTAGTCCCTGCCGACAGAGTGGGCATGCTGTTTCTCTGTACAGTGTAAGTACGTCTCTTCCCCATCGCCCCAGGCACAATAGTCTGTGGAGTAGGAATAAATAAAGTTGATTGGCTGCTATCGTGTCGAGCCTACCTCCTGTAATCTGCGCCAGATCTCCACAAGCTGAAGTTGGTCCTCCTTTGTATTATTTTATAATCATGCAAGTCAGAGACGTTATACTCTGTCGCCAAAATCCTATCACCCTGGTATTTATTAGGAGAGGCGACTGTTGCTCAAGGAAACAGAGCACAGCTATGGCTCCCTTAGCTATATAGATACCTAATCAATTGACTATATTCATTGCAACGAAGCAAAAATGGTTACAGGCTAATAGCTAGATGAAGCATTTACTAAAATGATAGATGGCTATTTTTCACTATTGGTCTGTGGCGACATTCGTTTCACTGCTGGCTTGTGCATTTGGCTCCTTTTCTGGTTCATAAAACAATTTTGATAAGTCCACGAAGTCATTCCAGCTGTCAACCGGGTAGAAATACAAATATTCGCAACTTCTAAAGAAATTCATCAGAACAACATCATAGATATTGCGAACCCAAATACATTTACTCTTGACCTGTCTATGCATGACACGACATTCGTGAATCTGCTGATATGCATCCTGAATTGTTCTGAGTAAAATATCCATTCTGCGGAAATATTCAAGTTCGTCCTCTATAGAAACATTATTACCTGGACATACAGTAGCACGAAGACTCTCGATGAAATCCCCTAGTGGTTTATACTCGCTTAGATCCTCAGTCAGAAAACCTTTTGATTTCTTCTTCTCGGTGAAAACTCTTCCGTAATAGTAGGGAATCGTTGTTCCCTGAAGATGTTGCAGACGTTTATACAACGCGACTTCATCTTCAAATAGATTCCGATCCGATTCTTCATCATAGAAGTCATACATAGTTTCATATGCGTGGCTGCCTTGCAATACAATTGAGCTTACTGTAACGTAACCTTCCATACGAAAAATTTCTCTAACCTCTTCCGGATGATATGTACCACTATATTTATAGTAACGGCGTTTGAATTTCTGTGACCTTTTTCTTATAGCGGGAGGACGAGACAAGATACCTGGAGGCTCCTCATGTCTCATCGGAGACGTCGATTCTGTTTTTGGCAATATAAGATAAGGGAATGGCTCAGATCTAACTTTCGCAATAAGCTCGTCTATTTCCTGTAAAGACGTTTCGAGGCCCTTAAGTAAGAAGGCCGATAGTGCACGCCTTACTGTAGGTTCGGTGGACCAACGTGGTACATTATGGATGGTATAATGAAGCTCACCATCTATATAATCTACGAATTCAATAAAAAAATTCTCGTAGTAGCTGGACAAAATGAACTTTTTAACCCTATACGTCAAAAAGTAGTTCCTCAATTCACTCATAGCCAAGTGCCAGTGCGGGCTGTTGAACGCACCGGCCAAATCAGTCCATGTGTAGTAAAAAATAAGGAAAACAAGCGGCGTATCAATATTTGTATTCGTTGTATTTCGTAAGTTGACACTGTCGACCGGCAGAGTTGGAAACTCATCTCCAACTGGACTTCCAGGATTATCTTTACCCAGTCTATCTCTATGGTAAAACTTGTTACTATTACCAATTACTACTCGGAACCTGCTGTCTGAATCTTCACTTTCTAAGATTGGATTCAGTATGCACTTGCATATTGTCATTATTATGCTAGGTACCAATTTGTCAGTATCTCTATCCTCTAGATCTAGGCCAGGGTATAAATAGTACATAAAGCTACCAGCAGGCGTCTTTCCAACTAGAAAATCTTTATAAAAGTCGTTTTCTCCGCAAACGTTAGAGAAATGAATATCTTCAGTACGATTGAATCGTGAATCGAACCCATAAACATATTTTTGGAAGAATTGGTCATCACTCAGTATGTTGGACTTGAACAAATGGCCACCAACTGCAGTTGTGTGAAACATCCATTCACGACCTTGCTTTTCGATGGTGTCTTCTAAAGGAATTGACAGATATATTTGAGCAGATCGAGATGACCACGGCCTCCCCCACCAGTCCTTGCCTTTCCTTCTTCTTGCCTCGGCAAACAGAATCCGATCATAGTCTGTAGGTACCCCCCTCGCAATATGTGCCGCCGTTCTGCTTTCTATCGTGTCAAAATGATCTTCTTCTTTGTCATATTCGGCCTTAGTCTTACGGAGGATGGCACTATAAGCATTTCTTGTGTCTGCCCATTCTGAAAGATATCTCTTCCTCTGTAGATCCTCATTTACAGACCCTCTTTCAACATAGCTGAGAGGTTTTTTATGTGGAAATGCCAAATAGTACAGCTCAGTTTTCAGCTCTTCCTCATCTATTTCAGAATTTTCGACCATCGTAACACGGTTTGCGGAAAAGCTGGTGCAGCTGTTACTGTACGCTCTAAATGAACTCTCTGGTGGCTGTCGGTACGAATGAGGCACTCCTTCCCACTTTCTTCTGAATTACCTCACTATGGCCGACTCTGCACTCCATATTTCGGTACTCGACAACCCTAACTTTAGCCAGGTATTTCGCCAGAGCACAAAGTTAGACGCGTCATTTTTCGCAAACGGCGTTGGCATATTCCATAACTTTAAGAACACAAGCTGCGTTCCATTGTCAGGAGTGTGCTTCCTGTTGATTCGATATTCGATAATTTTTGGTTTAGGTTGAATTCCAGATATCATGTATACACAGGATGAATTATTTGTCTTCTTACACAATTGTTATAAATAGCCCACAGACCTCACTTATATTTTAGTTTATTCTTATATTCTTTACTGACAAGTTATATTGGCGATATTATTATATGTCTGATTCGTGAACAGGGCATCTGGTTAAGCGAATAGTCACACGGCCGAAAAGCTTTATCCGTGTGATCTGCCAGACCAACCATTATCAGATGGTTGTTATTGTCGATTCTCTAGTTACTGCTCGTTGGCTCCTAGATGTAACCTATTTAGAGACAAGCTTAAGACAGTTTCCAAGTATGAAAGAACTACGATAATCTTAGAACTGCGTAGAAATTGGGTTGACGATCGGAGACGATCGCAACTTGATGCTTACTGATTATAACAGCAGCATAGATGAGGAGAGATAAGGAGAGATAAGAGCGACAACGAATGCCAGAGAGCAGTATCGATAAGGTTGGTGATGTGTGTCTTCTCGCTGAATGTCAAAAAGAGCTGTTGCTCACCTAAGCCGGGCGTTATGGGCTTGCCGTTACCCATGGAAGACGACGCCCAAGAGCTAATTCAATTAAGTCGATGGAAATCACAGGAAGTGTAGTGAAGGGTGTCCTCGGCAAGTAAGCCACATATGCTCATCTCTCAGCCTATCGATACCCCCCCTGGGTATTCGTTATCTCTCCTTATATCTATGCTTCTTGCAATATTCCTGACAGTTCTCCGCCTTGTTCCAGACTATTCCTTACCTCTTCAATTGTCATTGTCATTATATAAAGCTTTTGCTTTTGTATATTTTTCTAATAATCTTTACATGTAACGATCGTCTCCGATCGTCAACCCTTTTTTTATCTTCGAAATCAATTATAAAATATTATAAATTACATAACAATCTCCTGGAGCTTATTGCTCACTACTTAGCCCTCTCGTTCTGTCAGACAGGACTCCTCCACCTATGGATCGGTCCTCGATGATATCGTAGATCTGACGGTCCCGTCTGTGTAGTGAATTTCGCCCAGTAGTTTGCACCTTAAAGTCATCTTGATAAGGGAAAGGGTTGAATAGAAAATCATTATTCATACTCTTCCGTGATCCTCTATCGTTTGATCTCACTACTTATGATTAGAATGACAACTGAATCAACTACTATCACATGTTGTAAGAGATGCCAAGAACCGTCAGTACTGACTTCTCGCTCAGAGCCTTTCTGTAGAAAATGTTTCGTCAAGTTTGTCCAGTACAAGCAAAAGAGGAAGATGGAAGACTTCAAAGTTAATTATCAACAGGGGGCAGTAATTCATAATGTTTTATTACCTCTGTCATTTGGAAAATCTTCACTTGCTCTCTTGGACATGATTATAGACATGCTGCGGTTCCAAATATCTACTCATAATGGCCGACGAGGCCTTTATCTTCATGTGATTCATATAGATGAGACTGGGATTCATGGAATGGATGGAGATGTAAATGAAACCTTGGAAAAATTAAAAACAAAGTACCCAGAGTGCACCAGCATTACCAGTGTTAAATTAGAATCGTTTTTAGAAGACCCTATATTAATGAAAGAAGTCATCAAAGTCTCATCAAATCATTCCACTCCTAGTCCTAAAAACACAAAAGAGTTGCTGGCTATGCTAGTAAAGAGAACTTCACAACAAGATATGGTGAATATTATTAGAGAAAAAATTGTTGAAAAGGTATCCAGTGATTTAAAGTGCACAACGATTCTTTGGGGCCACTCTATGACGAGGCTAGCGGAATTAGTTATCTCATTGACAGCAAAGGGACGAGGAGACGTGATTTCAGATGTGATTTTCAATGAACAGGAGAACCCAAGAATTATGTATCCACTGAGCGAAATTCTTGGATCAGAAATCAGCGATTATATTAGAGTACAGGAAGTAGACGAGCTAGTTTTGCATTCTTCTAGCCGCCGTCCTGCAACCACCAAACTACAGAGTATTGACGAGTTAGTCAACCAGTATTTTATTTCAGTAGAACAGGGCTTTCCTTCTGTAGTCTCTACAGTTGTGAGAACAGCTGCTAAGTTGGCTCCTGGCGATACAGTTAATGAAACTAGGGGCTTGAGCGTTGGCACATGTAGGATTTGTGGATCTCCTGCCAAGAAGGATAGCTTGGAATGGTTAGAGAAAATAACAGTAAATATTCCACCACCGGCTGAAGGTGAACATGATGTCGTTGGTAATGCAAGTCATAATAGTGGTGGAATTGCTCCAACATTATGTTATGGATGCATTACAATGTTCAAGGACTCGATGATGTCAGATTTAAGTTGGCCAAAGCGGCCGTCAAAAGAAGCAATCTTGAGTGAATATTTATTAGAATAAATTGTAAGTCTATTTGCCTCCGATGGCTGAGCTCCGCGCAGACTCGTAGTTCTAGTGCGCAAGGCTTAGAGCTTAGTGCTTTGTCACTCGACGTAGCAGTGTGACAGGAGCGAAAGGAGAAAGGTGGGGTGTCTATTAGGGATATAAATAATTAAGGGAATAATTAGATCTTAAAAAACGCCATATTATCACGATAAGCAGCATATTCGGAGTCTGCATAACCTATGGCAGTTTCAATTTCATGACTGTGAAGGCCCTTAATACGATCAAGTTCTGACGATGAATAGTTTACAATGGCACGGCCGATTAACTCACACTCTTTGGACTTGTCATAGCTGCCATCATCCTTACGATAGGCTGAATAGATGCTGACACACTCCGACGTGTGGAAAGTACCTTCGACCTTCACAATTCCGACTGGCAAAAGACCTGCTCGATTGGAACGAGTCAGGGCCAAAGAAGCACCTTGGTCAATAAATACACTACCAGAAGGAGATAGTCCATGCAAGATCCAGAACTGTCGGTCTTTGATTGGTTGGCCTACTGGAAGAAATCGTGTATGAAGTGGAACGTCTTCAATAGTGAGACTTTCAAGCTCATGCTGCTGCACTTCAGGAATCTCAGTCAGACTTGTGCGAGAAGTAGAAAGCGAAGAGGAAGATAATGAATCGGGGTTCTTAGCAGCTGCTCGAAAATCAGCACTGTTCACAATCACATCCACAGAAGGAGTATCATGATTCTGGATATATTTAACAATTAAATGAATATTGCCTGGGATAGAGCTTTTACAGATAATCGTGTTCACGCCAGCAGAAGTAGCTAACCTAGCCGCAATTAATTTTGTGGTCATCCCGCCCGTACCAACATTACTACCGGCCCCGCTTGAAACATCCACTTTGAGCTTGGAAATATCATCGACAACCAATATAGGTTTTGCATCAGGGTTTGTTCGGGGGTTATCCGTATAAAGACAGTCTACATCAGTCATTAAAAACAGATAATTAGCAGTTACCATGCCCGCAGTAATAGCAGATAGAGTGTCATTATCACCAAATCTGATTTCAGACACAGACAGAGTATCGTTTTCATTGACAATTGGAATAACTCCCATGTTAAGCAGCTCATTCATTGTATTTGCAGCATTTAAATATTGTGTTCTGTCAGCAATATCGTTTCTAGTCAATAAAATTTGCGCTATTGGTTGATCGAGCTGACGGAACAGATCGTCCCATAACCCAATTAAACGAGCTTGGCCAATTGCTGCCACAGCCTGTATTGACGATAAATGTTTAGGTCTTTGAGTCAATTTCAATCTTTTCAAGCCCACTGCGATTCCACCTGAAGAAACAATCAAAACTTTATGACCATCTCGTCGTAATTTGACAGCAGTTTCGACGATTTGCGACATATTCGCTATTTTATGTTCTCGGGTCACTTCGTCACATAATGATGAAGTGCCTAGTTTAATCACAATAGTATAGCAGTTCGAAGGACTCATTGCTCTATATCAAAAACGGCAGCCAGCCATCCGTCTACCTACCTGATCTGATCTGCTTTTTATTTATATTATTACCCTTGAAGAGATGTGTGACTAACAGCATGCAGGGGGTGGTAAATAACGCCGCTTTAGCCTCTTACGCCGCATAATTCCGGGGGATTACAAAGGGCCAAAATTTATATAAATTCATAGTCGAATTCACTGAAATACTCTTCTAATAAAAAACATTATGAGCTCTGAAGCGGAAAATAAGACACCAAAGTGCGGGTCGGAGTGAGCTACCTGACCAGTGGTGCCAACCCGAAACGTGCGGCTAGGTGAGGCTCACATGTCATACTTCTCTTATCAGTGGTAATAATGGTTATATACCTTTGATCGATTCGAATTTAAACCTATCTGACCCTTGACTGTTATCTGCCATACATATTCAAAAATGGGCCATCTAGTAACCGTCGCTACTTGCAACTTGAATCAATGGGCGTTGGATTTTGAAGGAAACCGTGATAGAATCATTCAGAGCATTGCAATTGCTAAAGAAAGAGGTGCTGTGTTCAGAACCGGCCCTGAATTGGAAATCACAGGCTATGGCTGTCTAGATCACTTTTTGGAGGCAGATACATATTTGCATTCGTGGGAAATGTACTCTCAGATTATAACTCATGCAGACTGCCAGGATATTTTATTGGACATCGGGATGCCAATTATTCATAAAAGCGTAAGATACAATTGCCGTGTTATCTCTTACAACAGAAAGATTTTCTTGATACGCCCTAAGCTGTGGCTTGCCAATGATGGGAATTATCGGGAGATGAGATACTTTACTCCTTGGTATCGTCCCAAGTATGTAGAAGAACATATTTTGCCAGTTATGATTCGAGATATTCTTGACGATAGACAGAGATCAGTTACTTTTGGTGATGCTAAGCTAGACGGGTTGGAAACTTCTTTTGGGTTTGAGACCTGTGAAGAACTCTTCACTCCTAATAGCCCGCATATTGGACTGGCTCTAGATGGCGTAGAATTCTTCACTAATTCCAGCGGCAGCCATCACGAATTGCGCAAATTGGATACACGAATGAGACTTATTGTTGAAGCCACCAAAAAGTGTGGCGGTGTATATTTATATGCCAATCAGAGAGGCTGTGACGGCGATAGACTGTACTATGATGGATGTGCTCTGATTGTAGTCAATGGCAATGTTGTGGCACAAGGTGCTCAGTTTGGTTTGGATGATGTTGAAGTTGTGACGGCCACAGTTGATCTAGATTCCGTCCGCTGCTATAGAGCTGCTCCTTCGTTTGGTATGCAGTCAACTGCTGTTGACAAACCATATCCTTCAGTTGAGTTTACCAATGCTAGTAGTGTACTCTCAGGCCGCAGCTTAGAGTTTGATCCTAGTATTGAGCCTACTAAATCAAAGGAGCTGAGGTATCATATTCCCGAGGAAGAAATTGCACTCGGGCCTGCTTGTTGGTTATGGGATTATCTCCGTAGATGCCGTGCTGGTGGATTCTTTATTCCTTTGAGTGGTGGCATTGATAGTTGTGCTACTGCTGTTATTGTCCATTCAATGTGTCGGTTAGTTGCAGAAGCTGCTAGAAAAGGCAATCAGCAAGTAATTTCCGATGCCAGACGTATGGCTGGCAAAACAGTCGAGGAGGATCCCGACTGGTTGCCCACTGATCCGAAGGAATTCGCGAATATGATTTTCCACACGTGTTATATGGGAACCGAGAATTCATCACATGAAACTCGTGCTAGAGCTAAAGCACTTGCTAATGATATTGGGTCATATCATATTGATATGAATATTGATTCTGTTGTCACAGCTGTTCGCAAACTGTTTGAAACAGTTACTGGCAAGTCTCCTCAATTCAAAGTTCACGGAGGATCGCAACCCGAAAACCTCGCTTTACAAAATATTCAAGCTCGTTTACGGATGGTTCTAGCTTATCTATTTGCTCTTCTATTGCCATGGGTACGCAGTCGTCCTACTGGTGGTCTGTTAGTCCTAGGTAGTGCTAATGTTGACGAAGCTTTACGCGGGTACCTGACCAAATATGACTGCTCGAGTGCTGACATTAACCCAATTGGTGGCATCTCCAAAACCGATCTGAAGTCATTTATTGCTTATGCAAGAGACGCGTTTGAAATGCCAATCCTAAACGACTTCCTTACCGCTGTACCTACAGCGGAGCTTGAGCCGATTACCAAGACCTACGTACAATCCGATGAGGCGGATATGGGATTCACCTATGATGAGCTATCAATATTTGGAAAGCTACGCAAAGTAGAAAAGTGTGGACCCTATAGTGCATTTATCAAACTCTATCATGAATGGACTCCGCGTTTAACACCCGCTGAGATAGCTATCAAAGTAAAGCGGTTCTTTTACTTTTATGCGATCAATCGTCACAAGATGACTGTTCTTACACCCTCCTATCATGCTGAGCAATATTCTCCTGATGACAACCGCTTCGACCTCCGTCCATTCCTTATTCTTCCATCCTTTCCATGGGCATCTAAAAAGATTGATGAAGTTGTGAAATCTTTTGAAGCAAAAGACCATCATAAAGAGGATTAGAAAGACTGTATGTACAATAGTCAAAATTTTCACGAATAAATAATAAATAACAATAGTATTTTGAACTATATACCAACTAGTTTGCTCTAAATTTACCAAACATAGGAGCAATATTCTGGGGTCTACCATTACGAGTCCAGAAATCAATCAACGTTAATGCAGTCTTATCTGGCTCGTCTTCTTGAATAAAATGCCCAGATTCCGCAAACATAACCAATTGATATTTGCCTTGCATCTGTCCAATCATTAAAGCTTTATCAAGTCGATCAGTGCCAGCCAATATCAATAGGCGAGCGACCGGAACAGAGAGGAAATTTTTGCTCAGCCCAGTGAACCAATTTTCCCAATATGGCCTTGTTATTCGCGGGTTCAAAACCCAAGTATAAGATGTGGTTCCTGGAATAGGTTTAATCACACCCGGTACTGATACAGAGGCAGATTCTTTATTACGTAACGAATTGGTCTGCAAATGCCATTCAATAGCCCTAGATATACTGTCAAATCGAGTTGGCCACGTTGATAATACAGTATCCATGCTACTAAGCGCTTCAATGGCTGGACCCTCAACCGCATCTAACACAACCACTCCAATGACATTTTTAAGCCTTTTCTTGAGAGCAGCATTAGTAACAACTGCCCCACCGAGACTATGACCAACAAGAATTAATGGTGGGAATGGAGACGAGGAAGAATTGCTATCTGCAGTTCGGTCACCATCGGCCCATCCTCTTTTCCGGCCTACTATTTCACACATTGTAATAAAGTCATCGGTCAGTGTTTCGAGACTATAATCATTATTGGGGTCATCGATTGCAGTTTTTCCATGTCCTCTCATATCAAAACTGAGAACACCACCTATTAGTTTGTCTTCCATTTTGGTACTAACTGGAGCTTGTGAAGCGTCTCTTTGCATAAATTTTACTATACGGGATCCAGTGACGGCGAAACTCAGTCCACTAGAAGCAGTTCCATGGTGGAAGACGAATACCGGGGACGATAATGTTTCAGGAGGTGTATAATAGATATTAAAAGCACGCTTGGGGGTGGAAGAAGTTGGCGCTGATGTATTTTGATCATCATCATCAGCTGACAGTACAAAATTCTCCTGAAAATATTCATTCCACAACTTAGGTTCAATTGGTTTTCTTCTTGTACGATTACCACCAATGCTATGGCGTAGTGCAGGCATGTTTTTGCCCAGTCCTCCAATTGTGTCCCGTTGCTCTTCTTCGTCTGCTTCAGTTCTTACTTTGCCGGTCATTTCAGTGCCATTCGTATTGGGATTTGTAATTACTGATTCGACCTCATTTTCATTAGAATGAATACTTGCCCATGCAGCCCCAGACGCAGCTTCATAGGTCAAAACCTTTTTTCTGAGTAAATTTCTTTCGAATTCTGACATTGTCCATATCCAACCTGCTATATAATGTAATTGGATACCTTCCATAAACTAGCTATATGCGATAATGTAGGCAGACAGCCGTACTGATTGATAAGGTCACGTGAAGTTAAGATGCTGCTCGTAAAGATTTAGGTCTCTGGCCCCTGAACTCCACTTTTTTCTTCCTCTTTAAGTTGCCCAGGTATATTGTATTCGGATATATCAAACCTCAGTCACTCATCCCCCCTTCTCGCTTGAACAATTAATCAGACTCCCACCTGCAGCAGCCTTCATAGCCGCTTCGCTTACGCGTCTATAACGCGTAAATCAATTTACGCCCTGAACAAATTCTACATCAGTGCTACTATTCATTTACATTATTATACCTTCATCACCACAGAACTCAGCAAAATGGAATACGATTATTTATTAGATACATATGACTTGTCATCAGATTCAGATTCGAATGGCAAACATACTATTTCCGTAGGACCAGGGGCAAACGGTAGTGCCAATGCTGCTGTTGACCTGGGTATAGACCAAGAAGTTATTGTCAAGAAACGGAAACCAGCAGCTAAACTAGATGAAAACAGACTGCTGAGTTCTAACGGAATTCCGGCGTTAAAAGCGAAAATTGCCTCTAGAATAAAATTTAAAGGTAAAGGTCATGCTCGTCGCGATCTGACCAAATTGCTTAGTGCATATCAGATCTGGGCACATGGACTATTTCCAAAGGCGAATTTCATGGACTTTGTCCAGCTTACGAAGAAGGCGGGCTCTACTCCTGTTATGCGAGTATATCGTCGACAATGGATTGACGAGGAGAAACAAAAGTCGACTTCAGATGCCCTTGATGATTTTTATGGTCGTAGCCATGAGCATGCCGAGGATCAGAAACAGCAGGATAATGAGGATCGTCAGGATCAAATCCCCTCGTCAGATGATGTTGCGAATTCGGCAGCTGTTGAAGATTCATTGTTCTTTAGTGATGATGAGATGTCGATAGCAGCGTCATTACACAGTTCTTTATCTTCTCAACCACCTCCACCTCTAGCTGTATCTACTAAAAGTACAGGTCCCTCAACTTCTCCCTCTTATGAGAGTAGAGTGTCTGAGGATATACTAGATGAGCTTGATGAGATTTGGACCTCTGTACATCGCCCGAGTGAACCAGCAGCACCAGCAGCACCAGCAGCAGTGACGGAGGCCTCTGCTGATGGGCCTCGTGCTGAACCTTCACCTACTCACAAGCCCTTGTCCACGAGTGCCATTAGTGGTCCATCAGATGAAAGTGATGGCAATATTAGCGGCAGCGAAGGAAATCAATCACGGAGTCGTTCTAACGAAGAAGAGTATTTGGAGTTGATGGAAGAGATGGGATTCTAAAATGTACGTATATGCCATCTATTCAATTCTGGAATAGCTCAACGAGTCACTATTTCGCTCTCAATCTCGCATTAAGTCTGTTCCTCAATAGCGGAACATGCAGATTGTAAAATGCGTTTTTAGCGAATTATCAATGCCCTCTCTGACTGTGGTGGCCGGACTGCCCGAAGCTTGCGTCATCCCCAGCTGCTACGGATATTTGGGTGTTCTTTCATCATATGGTTAATAGCGTAACGCAATATGCCCAGAATTGTTTATTCAGTATCATTTATTGGATGAATAGATATTCGCCATTGCCATTGCCCCTTAGAAACAATCACAGTTATCGATAATATATATATATACATATATACAAACTAACTAGGAAATAAGGAAATAAGCCGTATAATAGTTTGTACAATTTGACCAAGAAAAAGATTTGTCGTAGCCTATCTTCTCTTAGGGGTCAAGCAAATCTAATATCACTGATTTAACAGCGCATTCTGAAAGAGTATATCATTGCCTTTTATGGTGTGAAGCGACAAAAGATTAACCTAAAATGCTGTTACGCTTAGACTTTAATCCGCATCGATGCGTTTTCATGTGATTTCCACACCATTTTCTTTCTACATACCTACCTTGGTATGAGGAATTATTCTGCTCTGCAGTACTCTCTCGACCTTGGTGCTAGTAGTATATATATTTTGGATCTCGTGCGCTGTCGTTTACCAAACTCTTTTTCCTTCTTATTTTCTCCTCCTTTTCTCTTTATTTTGTACATCGAATAAACCACCACTGGTTACTTGGGTATTGACAACAGGTTAGTTGATTGTTCTGATTTAATGAACATTGGCACATCCATCTATGAAAGCAGAAGGAATTAAATCATTCGCTGTCTGAATTATTGATCCTAATCATCCTGCTCTTTCATTACCTTTGTGTAAACTGAACGTGTTAACTCACGGTAAACGATCAAATGCTGCTATTATCTGCCCTCTGGTGATCGGCGATGATGAAAGATAACGCGAAAAGTTTAATGGATCATGTGCCAAATAAATTCATCTCAAATTGCTACAACCGTTTCAGTTATGGCGGCCCTCGTCTATCTATTTTGTGTTGATTCTAATGTATATACATTTTGTGTATGTTGCTGCCGCTAGCGGGCCAACAGTTCGAGCCCGGGTGCCAGTGGCTACCAATATGATCATAGCAGAAAGCAATTCTATTTTTACGTAGATAACTTGGGAATAAACACAGTTTTTTTTTATTTCTGCTTCTCGTTATATTCCGAGCCATAACCAAGTTCTTCAACTGCCTCCTTCATGCTGGCTTGTACCCTATCGTATAAACCGTTGACGTCCTGCGAAGTCATTCCCTTAGTATCAATAGGTTCAAGGATCTTGATTTCAATAGTACCTTTGTCAAACTTTCGCTTTTGAAATGATACAAACTTAGAGTAATTTGATGCAACAAATGGGACGAGAGGAATCTGACCCTGAACAGCGAAATGGAAAGCACCCTTCTTGAGCGGTAAAAGATTTGGCTCTTGGAAATAAGAACGAGTACCCTCAGGAAACATGAAAACGCTTTGTCTGTCTTTGTTGACCTTGTCAGCAGCAGATTCAAATGCTTTCAGCGCATCATTACGATTCTTGCGGTCGATGAAGACAGAACCACTAAGGGCCATAAACCATCCTAAAAAGGGGTAGTACTTAAGAGCCTTTTTAGCCGTTACACTGCAATATTGAGGAAATGTAGCTCCCAAAATAAGAATATCCAACTCAGATTGATGATTCGACACGAATACAGCAGGGCGGGTCTGAAGTGCCTCAGGGTTCTTGATAACAACCTTGATCCCCAGAATACGGCTTGTAAGAGCGTAAAAGACCCTAGCAGTAGTCCACTGAGCAAGACCCTGCTTACCAGCTAACGTTAAAACAATCGAAGCTATAGCACCATACAAGCCGCAACCGGCAATTAAGAGACCATAAATAAACACCCGAGCATAGAACTTTAAAGGCTTGATAATGCCAAAAAACCCCAATACCAAAGCAGTTAAGAGACCCTTGGATCCGTATCCAACAACGGTTCCCGAGCTGACCATTAGATAGCGATATAGGCAGACTAAAGGAATGAGGTATCCTATCGATATATGATTAAGTGGAAAAAAGAGAGAGAACGATGCAAGTCGTGAAGCAGACCGTATTACCTAACCCTGGGTTTCTGATTACGTGACCAGGCAGATGTCGCTGGCTGGTGTCAGAACGGTCCATTAGCTCCACAAGGCGCTCTCTCGTCCTTCTCCTGGTGCACTAGACTCAGCCCGTACCTGTTGTACTCGTTCGAACCACGTACATGTTGTGCGCTCCAGGCGAAGATGCAATAGAAGAATCTGGTTACACGTAATGCGTGGGGGGTAGCCAGCAGCTCGCACAGCGAGTCTGGGCAGACCCCAGCGACCAGAGGCAGAGACGAGATGGAATAAGTAAACAGAAAAACAAAATGCTGTAATTTAATAAATAGGAAGATATCTGCTAGTGGCGTGACCGGGGGCGGGGGCGAGAAGATGGAGCCGAAGAAGAAGGAGGAGGAAGAGATGATGACGCTGGCAATAAAGGGTCTTCTTCTACAAGGGCACTTGTAGATGGTACCGTTCTTCTATCAATGGAAATGAGAGGGTGTTGAGGTACAGACTCTGGTCGTGCCCATTCAGCAAACCATGAGGAAGGAGACGATGTTCGCGATGAGAATGAGGTGGTGGGCGCACTAGGAAAACTGGTGCCAGGGAGAAGAGAGTACCGTAGGGACGAGAGGCCGGGAGCAATGTCATCAATACTGTATTGTGCTTCTGCTTCGTCATCGTCCAGAACTGTCGTAGGAGGGGGAACAGTAGAAGCACCATCAGGTGTTTCACTCGTTCTAGTATGGTCAGCTGTAAAGTCAGTAGAGACAGTACTTAGATCACGATATTCGCCTAGATTATTATTTTCATAATTCTGAGCAGCTCTATTGGCATGAGCCAGGTTACGAAGAAGAATGGTGAATCTTCTTCTGTGAGATGTGCTGCGGCTATGAGTTGAAGAGGAGGGGGTGATGGCAGAATTGGAGGCAGCAGTGGGCGGCGTATCTCTAGTAGTGGTAATAATAGTATTAGATCCAGTAGCAAGCTCAGATGGTAACCTGGGCGCAGGACTAGGAGTTCGTCTAAACCTTGGGATGATATTTTGAGAGGTGAAATATGCACGGTCATTATTTGCTACCGGGTTGGTGAAATGAACCTGAGGACGTTGGCGTCTGAATTGAACCACCTGGCTATTATCATCATTCGTACCTGTCATAGCAGATATGATGTAAGGGCGGTCTGGTAATGGTCGGTAGTTGGGCGCTGATGACTCGGCACTGGTTGTCAAGCGTCCAGGTCGATTATCGCCACCACTATCACTTCCCCCTACTAACAATCCCGATCTACGACGAATGAAATCTCGCAGGAATCTCTGTTGTATGCGGTCTCCAATTGCTCTAATTGGATGATTAGGAGGAGTTGTGCTATCGTATTGAAAGGGAGAAAAAGTAGGAAGAGTGTTTGCTGACACAGAATCTGCAGAAGTAGATGGATGTGTACGGTTCTGTTGTTCGTTAGCATTGTCGCTAAGAGTATTACTGTCACCTTGAGAGCGGCTCGTAAGAGATCGAAACAAAGGGTGATTATGTCTATAAGAGTCAGTTGTCGGAGCGGTAGTGGCACTAGCGTTTATGGTACCAGTACCACCAGCAAAGGATGATAAGCTAAATCTTGACCAATTATCTGACTGACCACTACTAATCGTAGTGTTATCTCGTTCCATCTCCGGTGGCACTATAGTACCTGGGCTAACGCTCCGCCGTAAATACCTAGATCTCAATGTTCTGTCGCCTCGATGTATCGATCGACTTCTTCTTAAACTGGTACTATAATCAGCAAAAGGCGGAGTTGGAGGGTCTAGTCCCAAGTTCAGCGATGATGACTGTTGTGATCTAATGCCGATTGACGAGTACATATTCTGAAGGTTCGTAGAAGCTGGCTCGTTGTCGTCTCTTTCATTTCTGTGTAGTTCACTAGCTTGTCGTTCGTCGTCAATCGATATCCGTCTTGTGTCACTACTTCCGTCATACGATCTAACATCTTCGCCATCTCCTCCTGTCCTACCGTCAGCATGTTCCCTATGTTCTAAACGATGAATGCCTCCCAGGTTATACCTCGCCAATACCCAAGAATCCTCATTATCGTTTGCATTTGTTTCGTTCGCTACTTCAGGAGATGAATATGAGACATGTAGAGAGCCAGGCGATTCGTCGGCATGAGGCGGATATAGCCGAGGCCGTTTCTTTGGTTGTGTAGACGGCGAAGTGTTAGGTCTTCGAGTATACAGTGGGATACCCATTGTAACAAACAGGAATGAAATGCAGTCACTAGAAACTAATATATAGCAGTCTAATAAACTTCGCCCAGTTATGGATCATGAATGGCTGTTTTAGTCTGGTCCACGTCGTCTTCGTCTTCCGTCGCTTTAACAGGGTTTTACTTTTAAAATGAAAAAAATTGAACTTTACAGCCAACGGGATCTGTAGAGATAAGATCTTAGATCCACTGCGGCCCTTTCTGTTTCCTGTTTTTTTGGAGCTAGGATATTTTCTGTTCACGTGTATATCAAATCTCGCTTTATCAAAATCAGTCTATAGTGTTCTATGAGAGTGAGCCAAAATTATGGTATGCGGTGTGTGTCGTATACATAAACCAATGTGCTACCATCAACTATCACTCTGGGTGTCCGTCCATTCACCTTTCTACTAAAGGCATAAATAGCTAAGAAAAAATTGTATGAACTTGTGTTTCGCATTTGGCATTTCCATCGTTTCCATATCACCCTGCATATCTGATGCACCACTGCATGTGCGGCGCGCGTGCGGCGCTACAACAACCATATGCAGCCAAGTACCGGGTGGGTTCTTTGGTCTGCCTCCGGCGGCTGGGCTCTGCCCAGACCCGTTGCTCGCTTCGCTCGTTTGTCAGTCCATCTGACGATGCTGGGCTCCTTAAGTCTCCTCTGACCGAAGGCCGGGTAGAGCCCAGAGCTAATCTCAGATCCACTCCCGGTTGATGCATGCCCGTTGAACCCCACTGCCATCATGCGGGTTGGCAGAGAGTGCGAAGTGCGGTCGCGTAAGACTGACTGACAACATTTGTCCTATAATCTTGTCACTCGTTATATATACTTGCGGTGGAATTTTTTTTGTTTTCATCTACAGTGGTCTGTCTTTTGTTTGTCCTGTTTTGATTGATTGGCCACACGGCGTGAGATCCAGTTATAGCATTGTCGTGTAATAACGCGTAACTGGCGCGTACTGAGAGATGAGTACATTATTGCCATTTCTTCACCAGGAAACTAGAGCTGGTGGTGGAGATGAACTTACTGATGGCACTGGTGATAGCGTCGGCGCAGAGGGAGGTTCTGCTCGTGAGAGAGGTGCTGAGCTGCCTTTATCCCTGGACCCTTCGTTGTCGTTCTCGAGAAAAAGAGACTGTCCGACGTCGGAATCGCTCATTGACGGCCAAAACAAGAGATTCCATGAATTCACAGATGGCCAGGGCCCTCCATCAGAAATATGGGAGGTCAGAAGCTCTCCTCCGCTTCCTCCTGATTTGGATACCGACGAGGATGAGATAGACACGAGCTTTGATCTGAGTGCGACTACAATGGATATTACTTCAGATGACAATCAGTCTACGCAACAGCATCAGCCAATGAAGAAGAGATTCCTGAGCACTGGAACAAGTCTATTACAAACATCTGCGACTAGGTCTGCTAGTTACATAACCTCCACAAGCCAGGGTATCACTGATACTATATCTCCCGGGGAAACCACCAAACGTTCCCTTATGTCTGCTACTTCTCCCACTTCATCATTTTCCTCTTCATGCGCTAGCCCTCTAAAACGGCACTCTTCTTCATTCATCCATGCTCGTACAAGACGGTCGACCACGCCCACAGGCCAGACAACCAAGGCGCGAGAAGTCATTGCCAATGCGATAGATGAAGGAGCCCCTAGAATTGTCCTTAGTAATATGGACTTGGTTGAAGTACCGACTGAAATTGGCGATTTGCAGAACCTTATTCTTCTGAACTCGGATAGTAATTCTGGACATCCGGATTTCCACATCTTTCTCAGCGGCAACAATCTGACCTCTTTACCGAGCGCACTGTTTAACGTTTCTAATATAACCGTTCTATCACTACGTGCCAACCAACTGCATGAACTGCCGCCATCCATTGGCCGTCTCCACCGGCTCGTGAACCTCTCTATTGCCCAAAACCGTCTTCGGTACCTGCCTAGCGAGCTTCTAGATCTGAAGTATCTGGATATCTTTACATACAATGCCAATGAGTTCATCCATCCGCCGCCATACAGCATGCATTCAGCACCTTCACATTCTCAAACTAGTCCAAGCAAAACACCTGTTATTACAACGCCCGTCCTCACTGCCATATCCACCACGCACATCAACTTTTCACTGCGCCCTATTCGGTATTCTCAATCACTTGTTGAAATATGTCTTGGCGAAATTGCCAACCATGTTATGTCGGAACGCGAAGTCAAGTTATGGGATCTTAATCCTGGCGTCAAAGACCTTGTCTCGCTAGGTCTCGAAAGCAGCTCTAATGGAGTTACCTGTGGTGTGTGTCACCATAGCATGGTCCGCGGCATTGGCTATGTCATTGAATGGTGGAGCAACTTTAAACAAGTCTCAGACCAACTTCCATTCCGTCGCAATCTCTGTTCTTTCCGCTGCTATGACAAATGGGCTGCAACTACCAGTCACGTTTAGTGCCCCTGATGCGGCCTCTGCCAGTATCACAAGAGAGGCCAACCCTTTTAGAATAATGTTTTTATGTTTTATGTTATGTTCTATTTTATTTATAATAAAGATTCGTCGTCAAGTTCGGGCGAGAGTACCATTTTCTTCGATACCTGACCTATTAAATATGCATTCTTTTCGTTGGGGTCCATGACTACAACGTCCTGTAGAAAACTACACTCGGTTCCCTGTGAAACATCCATGGTGATGTTTCCAACTACCATAGTCAGTTTTCCTGACTTGTGTAGTCGCAGCCTACCTATGAGTCCTTCGGGAAGCTCATCTTCATTGACTGCTTGTGTCTGTGGTGGAGGTAGAGCTGATGAAGAAGGTACTGGTTGTGGATTCACCTTGTCAGCATCAACCACTATGATATCATCGTCATCTTCAGATGATTCCATAGTATTTTCCTCTTTAGGGATTGGCGGGACAGAGAACTGGGGCATCACCACAGGGAACTGGAAAAAATACAATCTCTTTTCAATTTCCTCAAGACCATCCAACTCAGATGTGGAGTCTCGTTCTCCTTCTACCGGAGTGGCTGTCTTTTGTTTACCGTCCATATTGAACTCCTTTGCAATCACCTTGTGATCATGTGTCATTCGTCGCAACTCTCGAAGTTGCTCTTCCTGGAATATAGCTGCTTCAGATCGCTTGGCTCTGGTTTCGTCTTTGCTCTTTTTGTCGTTCTTTTTCTTCTCCACCAATAACTGAGGTGATGTGCCACCAACTCCTGGTTCGGTCTTGACTTTAATTTCCGTTGATTGACCTGCTTTTTCTTTTTCGTCTTCCGCATCATCGTCATCGTCATCGTCTTCTCCTCTTCTATCCAGTCTTACGGGGAAATATTCTGACAGCGCTCCATCAACATATGTATTCACAGTCATATCGATTCTGTTTTCTTCAGCTTCAACTGATGTTGCTCGCGAACTGTACCCACTACTGGGCCCAGGTGTTTCTGACTTTGCTCTACTCACCATCGACGCTAGATCTACTCCAAACGGTGACGTGGACGGTCCATTGTTGCCCCCAGCACCGGCAATTCCAATTGCTGGAGATGAGAATCTTGATCCTCCTCTCGGATCTACCCCGGTAGGTGCAGCCAATGGTCCAATAGCAGCAGACGTGACTGGCTCGAACCGTCCTCGGCCCCGACCTCGACCACTTAGTCCACCTCTGCCACCAAGACCAGCACCACCTCTTCCTCTCATCCCACCGACTGGCACTATCGGCTTCACTTCCACTTTCTCTTGCGGAGCTGTCGAGTCTCGTTCTTCTTTCGTTCTTCTAGCAACTACCTTTGGCGTGAATCGTCCTCTAGTACTTGCACCACCTCTTCCCAGTCCAGCTCCTGATCTTTGGCTTAATGACTGTAATCTCTGAGGAATGGCTGCCGTCGTAGACGGCGGCGCCGTGGATGAAGCCCTATCCACAGGCTCTTTTTTTGGCACTATCGGGGCCATATTCTCTGCACTCTTCTTCTTTCTGATCCCACTGTACAAACAACTTCACTATTTCAAAAAAAGTTCATCAAAAGATAAGATCTTCTTCTGCATGAGATGTCCAGAATTCTTCAGCCTCGTCTGGAATCACGTGATGCGTTGTCGTAGGGGAGATGCTCTGCCTCCGGCGGCTGGGCTCTGCCCAGACCCGTTGCTCGCTTCGCTCGTTGCTAGGTGCTAGGGCATGCTTGTTATTGAATCGTCTTCCATTATCTCGTGAAGCGAAGCGAGATGGAGCGCGCATGGTGGCATTGCGTGACAGTACGCTATCGGCTGGCGTACAAATAAGTAATCTCAGCCCATGCTAAGCCGGGACAATATGTCCAGTTGGGAGTTTCAAGATGGTGCGATACTTCATTTCATTTCATTTCATTTCAGCGTGCAGACACGGCAGCACACGTTCGACGTTCTGTCTGTCTGAGCCGGTTAATATGTCTTCGAGATCTGGAGTGAACATTGTCGTCGGGGAATGGCGGTTAACAGCCGACTTCGCTCTGTAACGACGATGATGAATACCAAGTCAAGATATCCTGGAATGACAATGGTGAAATGGGTCAATTGCGAGAATAAAGTTTGATCAATGGTCAAAGCCAACATTAGTGGAACCCGGAGACAAGTCGGAGACAAGTCGGAGCCAAACCGGAGCCAAACCGGAGCACCCCCTGAAGACCCCAGGGACTCCTACCAGCGTATCCAACGGGCCGGTCTATTTTAACCGGTACAGATCCCGGTTATTAAAGTTGCATGTGGTGCGGCTGGCTGGCATGATACCCCACACGCAGTTTAATCAGTGACGCATTGGGAGTTTGATTTATCCCGTGATAGGCGCGGAAATTAAGTTTCAAGGTGGGTAAATATCCAGGGGGCAGAGACTGAGTGGGGTAGTTAGGTATCAGTAGAGGGTCAAGCCCTGAGCGGAACCAAAAAAACTATATAAACAGAGAGGTAATCCGGATCGCGCTATCTTTTTCTCTTTTCTCTTTTATTCTGTATTGAATTGATAGAAAAAAAACATACACAATGGTCAAATCAAGTGGATTTCTTAAAACTAACGGCTCCAAAATCGTTGATGGAGAAGGTAACCATGTCGTTCTTAAAGGTACTGCCAATGGTGGTCACTTGAATATGGAGAACTTCATTACTGGTTATCCTGGTCACGAAACTGAACACAAAGAGGCTTTGTTGAAGGTGCTTGGAAAGGAGAAGTTTGATTTTTTCTTTGACAAGTTTTTCGAGTATTTCTGGACTGACAAGGACTCTGAATTCTTTGCTTCTCTTGGTTTCAACTGTTTAAGAATCCCTGTCAACTACCGTCATTTCATCGACGACTCTGACCTTAAGACCATCAAACCCAAAGGTTTTAAGCTGCTGGATGCTGTAGTCAACTCATGTGCTAAATATGGTATCTACACCGTGATTGATTTACACGCTGTGCCTGGTGGCCAGAACCAAGATTGGCACTCAGACTCTGGAGTTCACAAGGCTCTTTTCTGGACTTTTAAGGAATTCCAAGATAGAACAATTGATCTCTGGAAGGCCATTGCCGAACATTACAAGGACAATACTTGGGTTGCTGGTTACAATCCGTTGAACGAGCCTGCTGATTCCAAGCATGTGCGTTTAATTGACTTTTACAATCGTGTTGAGGTTGCCATTAGATCTGTTGACCCCAATCATATTCTTTTCTTAGATGGCAACACTTATTCAATGGATTTCAGACAGTTCCCTGAGAAGCCATGGCCCAACTCGGTGTATGCTATCCACGATTATACTTACTACGGTTTCCCTGGTAGCGAGACTTATACTGGTACAGAAGAACAGTATGCCAAGCTTAAAAACTCATATGAACGTAAAGTCGACTATATCAAGCAACAGGGAGTCCCCGTGTGGAACGGTGAGTTCGGCCCTGTCTATTCCTCTGAAGTCCGTGGCGATAAGGATGTCGCTGCTACAAATTCTGTCAGATACAAGGTATTGAAGGATCAATTGAGTATCTACAAGACTGGTGACCCATCTGGTGATGGAGCTCCAATTTCCTGGTCTATCTGGGTCTATAAGGATATTGGATACCAAGGCTTAACCTATGTGTCCCCTAAATCCAAGTGGTTCAAGGTTCTTGGTCCATGGTTGGAGAAGAAGAAGAAGCTTGGACTTGACAAGTGGGGCCGTGATGCCGACCCTGAAATCGAGGCCACCGTCTACGATCCTATCAAGAAGCACTTCAAGGAAGTCATTCCCGAGGAGCACCACAAGAAATTGTATCCCTCCATCTTCAACATCGAGGTCTATGTTGACCGTGTCCTCCGTGAACTCCTTCTTTCTCAATATTTATCTTACGAATTTGCCGACGCCTTCAAGGGTCTTTCTTTCGAAGACTTAGACGAACTCGCTGCCTCATTCAAGTTCGAGAACATCGAGCTTAGAGACGAGCTCAACAAGTACTTGTCTGAATACTAGACTGAAATAATGCCACTATAAATCAAAAAGCATCACTCTACTTTCTCCCGTGACTCTGCCTCCGGCGGCTGGGCTCTGCCCAGACCCGTAGCTCCGCTTTGCGGAGAACATCTCGTTTCCCACTCTTGCGTTGGACCCCTGAGTCCATATGCAGGACTAATAAATAGCAGCCGTTCATGCTTGAACCCCTGAGGCAAAATCAGGTTCATTCGTTCTTCATCTTCAAAATACGCATTGAATTGTCAATTCTTGCTATAGTTAGAACAGAATTTTCTTTACTATCCTTGTCTTGCGGATTGGTGTAAAACAGCATATAATTAAGAGGAGGCTGAAGTCTAGTTGTATTAAGACTTGTGCTTAGTAAAATGTTTATATAGAGGTATTTATCTATAGATGCGATAGCTTGTATTGCAGTTGAGGGAACAACGATAGCAGAGTTTAACAATTGTCAAATTAAAAAAAAGAAGAGAAGGAATAAGGGTGTCAAACCGTAACATCAAATCCTACCCCAGAAGTCGATGCCGATAGTATGGTACGGCGCTATCTGCTCTACTGAATGGCACCACTTCTCCGCGAAGCGGAGCTACAGGTCTGGGCGGAGCCCAGCCGCCGGAGGCAGAACCGGCTCGAGGGATTCCAGCCGCCGGGAACAGAGACAGGCAGCCTATTCTGGGCATACAACCGTGCGCCAACGGCCTACCAGAGAAAAGACCCATTGTCTGATGCTGCTGGGCTCAGCCTTACCGCCAGTTGGGAGTTTGTATTTAGGTCTGCAGACCTGGCGTCTGGCGGCTGGGCGTCTGGCGTGCTAGCAGCCAGCTATTTCATCTGCCTGTCTGTCTGAGAGCATAGGCCTACCTAGGCAGGAGGTCCACGCTGAAAGATTGCTTGTTTACGTCCCAATTACTGCTGCTTAGAAGCCAGCGCTGGTACTGTTAACCTACATTTTCCTCTATCAATTGCTCGCCTACTTCTCACAATGCTTATCTGATGATACCTCTTATCCTGCTTCTATCGTGTTTCCCTACCAGCTGCTTTGATTCTCGCTCTGCCCCCTGACTACTGCTACGGCTGCTACAGCTACTGCTGCTGCTCTCTTGTTACGCCTACGCTGCACACCCTCGCCCTACTATACGGCTGGCTGCTCTCTCACTTAGAGATAGAGAGAGAGTCTCCTACTACCTAACCTACCTACTTCTTTCTCTCTCTCAGCTTGACTGCTAGAAGTTCACTTTTTTGATTCTGCTTTTACGCACAACTTTCTGTCTGCTACACACAAGCAGACACCAAACCACCAGCCACGACGACCACAATCACAAACCATCACCGACCGCTGCTATCCATTGCTGCCCGTACCAGGAAACAATTAGCCAGCCTTTAACCGACGACTGCCATCTTGGACGATACCGCACTGATAGCGATATCAAACAGTGGTGAACCGTCCATTCGACAAAGACAGAGCGCATCGCATCGCAGCAGACGAAAACAACCTGGAATCGCATTTGGGCTTTCCTGGCACAATTCCGGCTTGGTTGGGAGTGAGAGCTATTGATTAATAAGTGCCGACTCCAGCGTCACTACCGGTTCCTTTTGATAAGTTTTTTTGTTGTTACTGATCTTGATTTACATATACGAGGTACCATAGTAGGCAGAGACTGAAAGAGTGGATGTGCAAAATAATAATAATAATAGCGACAGATAAGTAATTACACAAGAATAAGTAAGTCAGCAAAACCCAGGCGTACCAAGTCCAACCGCCCGCAAGAAAAAGTATTAACAGTAATCAGAATGAGTAACGATTCTACAAATCCTAATCAGGCATGGAAGTTTTCGCAATGCTTTGGCGATAAAGGAGACATTGAAAACATCACTGAAGCAGATGTGATTTCTGCTGTAGAGTTTGACGATACAGGCAACTACTTGGCGACTGGAGATAAAGGCGGGCGAGTGGTGCTGTTCGAAAGAAACGAATCCAAGAAGGGGTGCGAGTACCGATTCCACACCGAGTTTCAAAGCCACGATGCTGAATTTGATTATCTCAAGAGTTTAGAAATCGAAGAAAAGATCAACCAGATTGAATGGTGTAAACGACAGAATCAAGCACATTTCCTGCTGTCGACGAATGACAAAACTATTAAATTATGGAAAATATACGGCAAGAGCTTGAAAGTAGTTGCCGAGAACAACTTATCAGATGGCACTGGTACTGGAACTGGTACCGGTACACAGACAACCAATACTCCTAGCTCGTTGATAAATGTCAACTCATTGAGACTGCCGAGGATGACATTACATGATACAATTATAGCCGCCATGCCAAGACGAATCTATGCCAATGCTCATACTTATCATATAAACTCGATTAGTGTGAATTCGGATAACGAGACGTATATTAGTGCGGATGATTTACGGATAAATCTGTGGAATCTGGGCATCTCGGATCAGAGCTTTAACATTGTTGATATCAAGCCCGCCAATATGGAAGAGCTTACTGAGGTGATTACGAGCGCCAGGTTTCACCCTATTAGCTGCAACTTGTTCATGTATAGCACCTCGAAAGGATCCATCAAATTGGCTGATATGAGAGAAAACGCCCTATGTGATAATCATGCCAAGGTGTTTGAACAGTGGAGTGGCAACGCCGAGCAGTCGTTTTTTACGGAAATCACCTCGAGTATTGCCAATGTCCGGTTCTCGTACGACGGACGATACATTGTCGCCAGAGATTATATGACAGTCAAGATCTGGGACGTCAACATGGAGCGCGAGCCAATTAAAAGTATTAATATCCACGAGCATATTCGCGAGCGATTGTGTGACGCATATGAAAACGACGCCATTTTCGATAAGTTTGAAGTTGTGTTCTCGGGCGACTCGAAGTCGGTCATGACTGGGTCGTATAATAACACCATCATGATCTACCCCGACGCAGTTAACACAACAAACGAAGAAACCCAGGTGGTACTCCAAGCCGACAAGTCGGCGTTCAAGGCGAAGAAAGTGGGACTCCCCATGCCCATCGGCACGAACCCGAATAATACCAACTTCCTCAACAAGAACGGCCGCCCAGCAACACCTGGCCGATCCGGAGGAGGTATCAATATGATGAAACGCGACATCGAACATGAGCCGGTGGATCTGAAGAAGAACATTCAACATCTCAGCTGGCACCCCAATGAGAACTCGATTGCCATTGCTGCCACCAACAACGTGAGTTATCTCCTTTGAGTCGCCTCCGGCTGGCTGGGCTCCGCCCAGACCCGTTCTGCTCGCTTCGCGAGCTGTTTGGATCATGGTGGTCCAACCCCATACTAACATCGGTTGTAGCTGTTTGTGTTTTCCACTTTGTAGCGCTGGCCGTTCTAATATCATGCCCGTCAGCCTGCCCGTCCCCCTAAGCACCTGTATCTATTACAATTTTCTTGATCCTTGAGAAACTGTATATGAAATATATCATGAAAAAAGTACACAAACTTCCGCCCTGCCTCTGGTGGTTGGGCTCTGCTTCACAAAGGGGCCGAGCCCGGCCGGCGGAGGCACAGTGAGTCCCGAGATGAAGCGCTCTGCGAAGCAGAGCAACTGCCGGAGGCAGATCGGGGCACAAGCTGAGAACAAATGTCAATTGACGGTTATATATATAAGTTATGATGGCAAACGGTTGGCAGGTATTTAGTCTCTGGGAACATGACGGTTGGCTTTGTCATTCCAGAAAAGGGTCTTGTCGCCATCTCCCCAGAAGAACTTCTTGCTTCGGACGTTTTGGAAAAGATACTCGGTGGGCATGTCTTCGTCAGGAATGTGCGAGACATGTTCACGGTGCTCGGCGTGCTCCTTTTCAACGTAGTAAGAGTTGATTGCAGATCCAATGAGAGCAGGGACACATACGAAGATGGAGATGTTTTTCCAAAGGGTAAAAGTGGAATTGGCATGGTGCTTAGTGCCTTCATAAGTGTTCTTGAACTCTTCAGCCTTGGCGGCGTTAGGAACAAATCGTTTGTTCTGGTACACAGGAGCAGCTGCCTCAGTGCTGGCGAAGCGGCGGGCAGAGGCACCCAAAGTACGGATGGTAGGTTTAGAGGCAAGTCTGAACATTGTCAATGATGAATGAGCTGTTTACGTCTCGCGTTGTACAGTGAATGTGGCAGTTGGACTCGAAGAAATTAACTGTTGACGTTACAATATGAGGTGATTTTTGACTTTATGTAAAGTCTTCTTTGTGGATTTCCATTGGGTAGTATCGTGTCGATGTTAGGGTATTAATCCTAACCCGGGAGAAAAGATGGAGCGTCTCGATAAAGTGATTGCCAGAAGATGACAGGAAGAAGAATTGGTAGGCCATATGTGCGATACCACCTCCGTAGCTTTCTTCTGGATTCAACTTTTGCAAGCTTGAGACGGACTATCAGAATCGCCGCTTCTGCACATGTTCTCTTTCCAGTGAGTTAATTATATTGTTCAGGCTCGTGATTTTCACGTGACATGAAATGCATATGACGTCGACTCATCATGGTAGTTTTACGACGTCGTCTGGCTCATTTAACGAATATCTGCTTAAGAATGACATCTCAATCTAGACATTCATGGCACAGACATGGCACGCAGTATTGGCTCTCCGCCCTCCGTTGGGGAAAGGTGAGCTGCAAGTAATGGTATTAATAAAGCAATCACTTGCGCACATAGAAGGCATATAACCTCCTGGACTTTAGCATGCTTGATTGGGTAGCAATTAAGTACCGTATATAGCCACAAACATACAGACCATAACAGATAGTTCTAAGGTAATATATTTAAGTCATATTTTCCTGACATTTAATAAGATGATTTCGAAATATGATTCGTATTCTCAATGTTTATGGGTAGGGGTATTTGCCCCAAACAGGCGATTTAAGGGGTCACTAACTCTAGTACACAATATCAGTTCTATCACACTGTACTCTTAACTGTATAACAATTTGGCAGACTAGGGAAGGGGATTGAGTAGATAATCGAATCGCAAGATCTCGGCACAGCTACCTGAAGTAACATTCTCAACCGTGTCCTGCTTGACGTGAGTCTTCTATACTATCTATTTACCACGTCGCGTATTTTACTTTAATACGCGGGAAAACAATTTCGAGAGTCGGCTTACGCACCGGTGGACTGTCAATGGAGAGTGAGGAAGCTTTATGCTTGCATGTTTGGCAGACATAACGAATTGAAATCCCGTTGATACCTTTAAAGAGAGAGGCTCACCTGTAGGGGGGAAAATGTGAAATGTCAGAGCTCCAGGAGTAAAGTTTACAATCACGTTCTCATCATCACGAGACACAGAAAAGGTGATGTTTGCCGAAATACTAACTGGGCGTAGATTTGTGTTCCTTTCAAATTAGAAATAGCTGGTCCATTTTTGCGAGGACCGGTAAGGAAATTCACAGGTCAACATTAATGCCTGCTGCGCGTCGTCTTTCTACATAGAAAGCCATGAACAGAAGCAGCCGCATTTGGTAGAAAATATTTGATATAACCAATCTCTTAAATTCGTGAAATGTTCAAATAGGTAAGCCATGCGCCGGGAACTAGAATTCTATTTTGATCAAGTTCTCCTTGTCTCTCGCGTGAGGTTTGTTAAGTTTTAACGATTTTCCACGGATATGACAGTGGCTTGATACATACTATACCTGGGGGAGAACAAACTGTTGGGCTGGACTTCTTCGTGTAGATTTGGCGAATTTGAACTCATATTGGTGATGCCTTAGGTACCAACATACAGATATAAAGCTCTGGCCACCCTGCGCAATATGCACGAATACCATTACCTCCTTTACAACCATCCCGCAGTATAGCCAGCGTTTCTTTCAATTTCTTGTGATTTTTGTGACTCCGTCTTGTCGCACGACGCTCAGCTAACAAAAAGGACCGATCACAGACATAAAGCCGCATGTACTTATTGGAATTATAAACAAACCCTAACCTAGATAAGCATTTATGTTGATTAGTAGCCGCATATGAATTCAGGGGTAACTGATATTTTTCATGTGCTTAATAGTTAAGGTATGTTTTGTAATTAACAGGGGAGCGTTTGCGTAGCTCTCCTTTAAAGACATCCCTGCCTCACAGCTACGCTTACGCTGCTCTCGTCATATCCGACTCATCTCCTCTACTGTGCGATAGTGGGCTGTTGGATACGTGTCTTTTGAAGCACTTCTGTCATTCGCGATACATCGTGCTCGCTACATCCGAAACTGGTACCAGCCGCTCCTCTTTCGCTGTGAGGCATGCAATCCTTGGTGCCTCTTCGAATAAAGTATAAATACGACAGAGATAACCAGTTAGTTCTGCCTCTTCCTGATACAGGCTTGATCTTCAAATTAGTGTTTCACCGCTCTTTGCTTAATATCTTAATATACTATTTGCTAGAATCAGAACATACCACCAGCAGTGCCGCTTCGCTGCTGCTAGTCCAGCCTCTGGCCGCTGGGCTCCGCCCAAACCCGTAGCTCTCCTTTCTTGGCAGTATACAAAGCCCTGAAGTCATTCCTGACAGCTTAATGTTCGACATGTTTGACAGGGGCCCCTTTCAATCTAGCTTGACGGAGCGAGGTTATGATTTGAAGTGCGCTCGAAAGGATAGGGCGAGCCTGGTAGTAGAAGGCGCATGCGGCGGGTTCTAGCCAATGAAAACGGAACTACGCGTGGTGGAAAAATCCCCGGCGGGACCTAACCCTGGTGAACCTCCCAAGAATTTCTCACTTATTTTCCTCTCTTTTCCCGCTACTTCTCTTGTCACACTTTTTTTTTTCACTCACAATCCTCTTGTTGTCTCGGTCAACTGCCACAAAAAAAAAAAGAAACACACAAGAAATAGAAAATGTTTCGATCTGTTTTGCAACAATCGACTCGTCGTGCTGGCCTTGCCGCTGCCAGAAGAATTGCTCCTGTAAGTGTAGGAAGAAGAAGAAGAGAGAAGACATAATAGGAAAAGGAAAAGCTGAACGAGGTGTTGTAGCAGGCCGATACGAAAAGTGACCAATTGACGCTGAGTTACCGATCGTATCTTCCTTATCTCTATTTATCTATCTGTCCATTCTGTACTAACATATGTTGTAGGTCTCTCGTGTAAGTGCTGCCCGTACTTATGCCAAAGCTGCTCCTACCGAAGTCTCTTCTATTCTTGAAGAACGTATTCGCGGTGTTTCTGGTGAGGCCAACCTTAATGAAACCGGTCGTGTTCTTTCTATTGGGTGAGTAGATTTTTGAAGAATTTGGTTTGTTGCGAGATATGGCTGGAGTCAATTGGTTGGTGTACGAAAGAGAGATAGATGAAACACTATAGACTATGTCGCATGTCTCAATCTACGCTGATACTATGAGACGCCAAGTTTTCTTTCTCCAATTGCTGTTACCTCCATTTTTCACTTCCATCTCGTTTCACACCTCTCTTGACTACTGAGTGCCATATTCCAGTGAATCTTGCACCCTAACCCATTTGAGTTTTGGGGGTTTGATTGGCTGGTTAAGGCGATGTTAGGAGGTCTAGGGTTTGTCATGACTACGCGGCTGCCGTTTGCCGCTGTGCCAACTTCGACTAACATCTGTTCTAGTGATGGTGTCGCCCGTGTTTTCGGTCTTAACAACATTCAAGCTGAAGAGCTTGTCGAGTTCGCTTCTGGTGTCAAGGGTATGGCCCTTAACTTGGAAGCCGGCCAAGTCGGTATCGTACTTTTCGGTTCTGATCGTCTTGTCAAAGAAGGTGAGACTGTCAAGAGAACTGGTTCGATTGTCGATGTCCCCGTCGGACCTGAACTTCTTGGCCGTGTTGTCGATGCCCTTGGTAACCCCATTGATGGTAAGGGACCTATTAACGCCAAGGAGAGATACCGTGCCCAATTGAAGGCTCCTGGTATCTTGCCCCGTCGTTCTGTCCACGAGCCCATGCAAACTGGTCTCAAGGCTGTCGATGCTCTTGTGCCTATCGGTCGTGGTCAACGTGAGTTGATTATCGGAGATCGTCAAACTGGTAAGACAGCTATTGCCATTGATACTATTCTTAATCAAAAGCCTCTTAACGCTGGTTCGGACGAGACCAAGAAGTTGTACTGCGTTTATGTTGCTGTTGGTCAAAAGAGATCCACTGTTGCCCAGTTGTCTCAAACTTTGGAAGCTAATGACGCTCTTAAATACTCTATCATTGTAGCTGCCACTGCTTCAGAAGCCGCTCCTTTGCAATATATTGCTCCTTTCACCGCCTGTGCCATGGGTGAATGGTTCAGAGATAATGGCAAGCACGCCCTTATCATCTACGATGATTTGTCCAAGCAAGCTGTCGCCTATAGACAAATGTCCCTGTTATTGAGACGTCCTCCTGGTCGTGAAGCTTACCCTGGTGACGTTTTCTACCTCCACTCTCGTTTGCTCGAGCGTGCTGCCAAGATGTCTGACAAGTTTGGCGCCGGTTCTTTGACCGCTTTGCCCATCATTGAGACCCAAGGTGGCGATGTGTCTGCTTATATTCCTACCAATGTCATTTCCATTACCGATGGACAAATCTTCTTGGAAGCTGAGTTGTTCTACAAGGGTATCAGACCCGCCATTAATGTCGGTCTTTCGGTTTCCCGTGTCGGATCCGCTGCCCAGGTTAAGGCCGTCAAGCAAGTTGCCGGTTCCCTCAAGCTTTTCTTAGCTCAATACCGTGAAGTCGCTGCTTTCGCCCAATTCGGTTCCGATTTGGATGCCTCGACTAAGCAGACCTTGGCCCGTGGTGAGCGTCTTACTCAGTTGCTTACCCAGAAGCAGTACTCTCCTGTACCTGCTGCTGAGCAAGCTCCTCTCATCTACGCCGGTGTCAATGGTTACCTCGACAACATCCCCGTCTCGGACATTCCTCGTTTCGAAGTCGAGTTCCTCTCTCACCTCAAGACCAACGAACCTGAGCTTCTTTCCACTATTTCCACCAAGGGTGAATTCAGCCCTGAGTTGCTCGAGAAGCTCAAGTCTGTCACTGCCTCGTTTTCCGGTTCTTTCAACTAAATCTCTCTCTCCCGCGGCGTTTAGTCTGATTTAGCATATCTCTTTCGTACATTAAATAAAACCACGACATCAGTAAAATAGATCCATATGTATACATTCCTGCTATAATATAGTTTGTATGATCTTGTACTACTACTACTCATCTGCCTCCGGCGGCTGGGCTCTGCCCAGACCCGTAGCTCCGCTTCGCGGAGAATGTGTACGGTCCCTGGCCCTCCGCGAAGCGGAGCAACGGGTCTGGGCGGAGCCAAGCCGCCGGAGGCAGGCAAGGAGAGTACCTAAAGAGAGGAAAGTGTTTTATTGACTCTTTCTGGCGTGGAAAGCCTCAATCTCGGGGACAATCTGTTTGTCAATGTTGTCGAGGACAGACGTGCGGATGCCGAGGAAGTGGGCGACTTCAAAGACTGCGAAGAATGGCGCAAGGACGAGCGCCTGAAGAAGATTGTCGAGAAGTGCCGGGGCTCGGTGTTCAAAAGCTCCGTGGCCAACAAACTGGGCGATCCACGATACGGCATGGACAGCAATGGCAGTCTTGGTAGCTGGAGGACCGTGCGATTGCATGACATCAGTTAACTTTAAGGTCGTGAAGACAAGCAATGGAATAGACGGGACACCAAACCATACGTCTAGCAACGCATAGAAAATACTGTATCCAATGGCAGTGGCAACGCCCAGATTGAAGTACTTGACATATTCAATTGGTATGGACGGGAACACCGATTCTATGATGTCCACAGGGAGTCTAGCTTTTGTTCCAAGCGCTAGCGCAGAGAGAAGGATTAACGGGATACACAAAACATGGATCAAAACATTGACCTGATTGTCTGTACAATATAAGTTAGTTACAAGATGAGTTCGTACCACCACAATTTGTACGCTAAACAATACTTACAATGATACTTGCGATAGAAAGCAAGCTCCTTCTCTAAATTGAGACCCATGATTATAGATATTGTAGTGATAGAATCTTATTCTCGAGATTTTTCAGAATCCGTTTGTTGGGTAAACGCTGTAGTGCGAGTGTCGAACCATATATTTATATTTATATGTAATAAGCAGCCAATGTTACCCCGCCAATATCGACGAGAGTGCGGCTCGGCAGTGATATCCACCGAGCTGCCGTTCGGAAAGGCTGAGGGGAAAAACGTCAATTGCCGATCTGTTGCTAGAGTACAACTGGCCATTTTCTGGGCATTGGCGATGATATCAACGTAGATAAGAACGGGTCCAAGCAAATAGTGGGCTCGGCACTTGTAACAACCATAAACCCCGATCCGTTGGTAAGGGAGCAAAGATCGAGGTTAGGGAACGCTTAGGGCTGTAGGGCTGTCTCACCTATTACCGGGCCAAAACCGGCCCGAATGATGAGGCCACTGTGAGTATTTGTTCTTCTGTAACCTCTGCTGTAACCTCTGACTGTGGCAGTTTATCCGATTATCAGCCTCGGTATTCTTGAGCTCACTTTATTCTTCTTAACGCGGCTGTTATGTTTTCATCTCCGAAGAGAGATCATCTCGTAAATAGAAAGTGACAGGCGCCGGTGAGATGACCGACCGATTGTTGTAGCAATGACATAAGTAAAACATGATGAAACATGATGAGCCATGATGAACTACTGTCATCCTACCGATGTTTCATATCAACTGTTGTTGTTTCTCGGCAAAAAGAAAAAACGAATGCTCCGTGCCAGGCTCGAACTGGCGATCTTGGGATTGCTTACCTGTACTAGGTAATCATGTTTATATGAGACCCACGCTCTACCAACTGAGCCAACGGAGCCGATTATTTGAGTAGTCGAGGGTCTTGCTGACTGTCAAATCAAATATTCAAAAATTTGAAATTTTAACCTCTACCGGCTATTTTTTCATAAATCCGCTAAGTTTTCTGAATAAATATGACACCAAGTGAGCTGTACGATACCAGATAATGGTATTATTCTGGATAGTGGCCAACGGCAATGGAAGCTGTGCAAATGTACCAACGAAGGTTTTATGCTGATCACGTCTTCAGCGGTTGGCAGTTTCTCACCCAGTGAGCGGTCGTCATAGGTTTTCCCCATATTATAGTGAGAGAACTGTTTTCCTATGAAACTTTCAAAAAAGTGCTGAAACCGACTCTGCCCTAAAACGTTGAGTCCAATAATGAACCCTGCAATAAAAAGTTTAAAACACTGACAAGCCTCTATCTGCTGGTACATGATTTGTATTATTTATAATTATGTAGTACAGAGATGTTAATTCTATAACAGACTGCCAAGCGAAGCGAGCTACGCATCTAGGCATAAGACGCTGGAGGCAGTCAATGAAGAAAAGATAATAAACTGACAGTATTAAAACAGAAACAAATAAATAAACTTCCAGTCAGGATGCAGGATCGCTCTTGATGATTGGTTTAGCAGGGTCCCAGGGGCCCTGTATTTCGTTTTTATATTTTTGAAGACGAAGAAACCAGCCCGGAAAAACGATCGTCACTGTAACTTGGACTATAATCCAGACAACAAGTGCCCAAAGACCGCCGATAATAAAGAGTCCGATATCTGTTAACGCAAGAAGAGTACCCAGGAGTACCCAATGAGCTGTCTCAGAGGACGACCGAACCCACTGTGCAAATGTTGGCAAGACACCTAAGATTTGAATGGAATAGAGAACGAAGCAAAAGACTGACATGGATGTACTAAGCCGTGACGCTAATACAATAGCAGTTGACAGTGCTAGGTTAGTAGATAACATGAGCTTGAATCCGGTCCTGGAAATATAAGAGTAATCATATAAACAGACATTTGCTATACACAACCAACAAGCAATGGACCATATTGAATCAGATGATATCGACTGAGTAAGAGATTTCAATACCGGCGATAATGCCAATATAGTAAATAAAATCAATAGCGAACTTTTCAATATGGTAGCTCGGTCATGGATTAAATGCGTTCTGAGATCCCACAATACAAAGCCACCGATTGTCATGATTCCGCTACTGCCTACGAACCATATTGGGTTCCATCCTCGATTATAAATCCCCACAAATGCAACGACAAATATAGCTATAGAGCATAGGTGAACCAATATCACCGATGAATCACAGATCAATCTCCAATAAGAATATGGTTGAACGTTGGAGTTTCTCTTCAGTTGAGATAAAAAAGATCTATCCACGAAATTATCGGGATATGGCTGTTTCACCCATAACAGTTTTCTCCATGGAGGTCTTTGTGTACCCTCAAACCCGTCTTCTACCTCCATCGACGTCACCATTGTCCAGTGCAGTACAGTAGTTCCTCGTTCTAATTTCATTCGCACACATTCACTAAGATCACAAGCCTCACCAGCCGTGGCTGTCAGACGGCTGATGCACCGTGCGAGGCTTCTCATCAATTTTTTATCGATCCAAGAGCGCTATCATTCTCGAATCTCTTTGGTCATGAAATATCCATGAGCGTACAATGGGTCCGAACAATGCCCGGCACCTCATTTATGCACCTTGGACCCTGACGCACGATAAACGACGATTTTGTACCAAAGTATCACGTGATACATATTTTTGATTCTGACGCGTCGCATCATCATCATTCACCATGATTTATCATCCTTATACCTCATTATGGCCCAACGAAAACGATCTCGAGAAACATCAGTGTCAGATGAAGAGGCGCACGAAGAGAAAATAGATTCCCGGGAACGCACATTCCTATATTCTGCTGGATTTGCTAATAACTATAAAAATTATAAGGTCCCGCAGCCTCTGCTAGATAATATTAATGGAACACAACAGTTATTCAGAAAAGTAGCTACCCTTTTAGAAACCATTCGAGTATTATACTCAGAAGAAGAGAAATTGGATGAAGATGAGGACTTATCAGAAACGTTCCGACCAGATGCTGTGAAAGAGAAACAGTATAGTAAACACTTAGAAGGACTCGACAAGGCGTTTAAAAAAACGTTAGATGTTTCAGCACGAACGCAAATATTGAAGCAGTCTGTTGCTAGTGCTGTTGACTATGCCCATGAAAATACCTTACCTCGTGATGTAACACTTGGTATAGAAAATGTAGATGAAATGAGCCAAGCAAGACCTTTAGATAAGATTTTAGAGGAAAGCTATCAAAACAGCGTCACCCTGACAGATTCGCTGCCTCAGGCCGAAAGATTCAAAACTCAGTACATGTCACTTCCTTACACAAAGTTTCGGGAATCAATATTCAGCGTGAACCATGGTGGTGATGAAGAAATGCCTGCTATTGAGACGTATTATGATGATTATGTACAGGAAGATGACTTGGTTGAAGCGCGTGCAGTTATCTCATACAAATGTCCCCTTACTAAACAATACTTTGAAGATCCCGTTACTAGTAGCAGATGTGGGCATAGCTTCTCCAGAGTTGCTATTATGGAAGTCATTCGAGAACAGACAGCAGGTGTACCGAGATCAGTCAAGTGTCCCGTATCGGCATGCCAACATTACTTTTCAGCCCGAGATCTTCAACCTGATCCGAAGCTTGCCGCTAGGGCTAATGCTCGTAAACAGAGAGAGCTCAAAGAATCGCAGCGTAGAGATAATGCGATCGAAACTCTTTAATGGTCGTATATAGTTCTTTATTTTCGCCGTTTAGAGTAGGTGATTTCAGGTTGTGCCACGATCGCGAGAACAAGCGAAGTAGGCAAGAGGTCTGAGCGGAGCCCAACCACCGGAGGCAAATTGGGGGTGTAGTTTGAACTGTTTTTAATATTGAAGTTCATATGATATGGGAATCAAAATAGAACCAACATGTAGAAAATATATATATAATGAGTGAATGTAATAATGCCTTTTTAGTGGGAAGTCCAAATGGGGGAGGAGGGACAATGACAAGAATTAAAATAATAAAAATAAAAATTGTTTTGCAAGAGAAAAGAAGTGTTTAAAAAATCAAAAGGGAAAAAATAATAACAAGATATACAAACAGAGTCCAGACAATTTAGTCTTCTTATTCCTTTAGAAACGGATTAATGGCTCTCACAGTGATGCATGGCAGGCCCTTGCCAACTTCAGCACGAATCAAGACTGGTACATGTTGTAAGACTCTGATTTCTTGGATGTAGTTTTCGCCTTCGACTCGAGTTACCACCCCTTCGAGATATGCATCAAGAGCACGGGTCTGTTCTCCAGCACTTATACTACTATGCATTTCACTTAGAGAGGAAGTTCGTTGAGGACCACGGTCGTGGGTATCTCCGGGTCTGGGGGATGACGGAAGACTCTTCGAAACATCTTCAGTAGAACCAAGAATATCATGACCAGAAGGAGCAGCGGATGAGCTGCTAGCATTGGCAACATTGGTAGTTTCAACAGATAATTTTGAAATGGCTTTCGTGATTGTTTCAGTTTGCTCTTGAGCAGCAGCAGAATCAGCAGTCGATGCGTGATATTTACTTGAAAGCTGCGAAGTAGGAAGGTTTCGCTCATCTTCGGGGACAAACTTTGCTGAGTCGACACCCTTTTCCCAGAACAATTCAAGGAGCCGAGATGACTTATGATATTCAGCCTTGACAAGAGGTAACTGATCACCATGGACACGTTTTTCAATACCGAATTCGGGAATAAGAACATCAAATGCCGATTCATACACTTGAATGACAATAGAATCTCGAATCAATTGCCCAGTGGAAGCAGATAGCCCATCAATGACTTGACATAAAAATAGATGAATAGATTGTTCCTGTGCATTTTTGGCAGAATCCTTTTTGAAATTACAATAATCAGCCGATGTTGCTAATGAAGCAATGTCTTCAGTATATTCTGTTCCCGTAATAACTGCTTTGATTTGGCGATGAACAATTAAATCTGCATATCTTCGTAATGGTGCATTGAAATGAGTATAAAGGGGAACATTAAGCCAATAGTGTCCATGATTATAAACGTCATCCACTTTGCCAGCAACAAAGTATCTTGCTTTGTTCATACACTTGAATAGCAGAGTCTCTAGAGCCTTGCGGACTTCATCGGATTCAACCTTAAACAGACTCTTCTGAAGCCCAGCTGATGACGAAGTATCAATATCAATCCCCAGGCTTCTCACCAGGCTTGCAAACGATTCAAGCTTTGAAAGAACTGGCTCAGAATGACGACGTAAAAACGCACGAGATGATAAAACAGCATATAGCTTTTGAGCAATTGCTGAGTTTACTTTGATGTTAATTTCATCAAATAATTGATATGACTGTTGACCATCAAATAGATTTGCAGTGACCTTTACACTATCTTCCTCAAGGAAATTCAATAATCCTAGGATGGGCACCTCCTTGATTCCAGATGTTGATGGTCCTTCTAATCTTTGTTTACGGAATCGTAAAGATAGTAAGCGCAGAGTTTTGATATAATTAGCAACTCCCTGAGAGACAGCCGACTCATCATTATGAGAAATGATATTTTCAACTGTATCATAGCTAATCTTTTGTTTTGGCTTAACAAATCCTTGGCAAATGACCGTATCAACCACGTCAAACGATGTGGTATCAATTTCGAAGATAATACTAATAGTAGGGCTCAATTTACCAACGTCAAAAGAAGCAACGTTAAGAAATTCTTGTGGGAAGATATGAAGATCTCGTTGTTTAAGAAACACAGATGAACCACGTTTCTTTGCTTCCCGGTCAAGCGGCGAGTTTTCCTTGCAAAAATACGTAACATCAGAAATATGAATTCCAAGGTTGATTCGGTCGTCAGACAGCTTCTTAACATGAATAGCCTGATCAGTGAGTGATTCATTGGACGAAAAGGCCATTACAAATTCAGAGGTGAAGTTTCGTCGATTCTGAAACGAATCTTCAGTCAGCTCATTCTGTTGCTCTTCGATACCAGGAATGACTTTCTGAACCGATTCGGAAATCTTCTGTGATGAAAAGTTGTTATCACGAAGAATTGCTTCAATTTGAATATCGGTGCTATCCGATTCACCCAGTTCTTCTACCAAAGTACCGAAAGGATGTAATGAAGTGATGGGCCATCGTTTAATAGAAGCAACAAAGGTTCTATTAGCATAATAATTATGACGTTCAACAAAATCTTTTGGAGCTTGTTCAGTAGGAATGGCAATAAGGGGGACTCGTTTATCAGTTGGCTTGAACCATACGATTTTTGGCTTCGACTCGTCATTGGTATTCATATTACTATTACCACGATGATGTTGTTGGTGATCCTTCTTTTCAGCCTGTTTATCCTTTGTAGCTTGTGAAGAAGGTCTCAGTAATCCCAGCGTACCGCTAAACATTTGTCCGGGAATACGTTCAATGACTGCTACGACATGACCAGCGTACAATGGCTTGATTTCATCACTAAGCTCTTCTTCTTCAACCAACAACAAGCTTTGGCCCTCAACTTCAACGTCATCATTTTTCTTTTGAGTAGGTCGTTGTTTTAAGCTACCTTTACGACGCAGTCCGGTAGCTCCGCCGGTGGAGCCTACTGAGTCAGTACCGCCGGCACCGACACCACCACTGCCAGTACTGTTATCGTTGATATTGTCATCAACGATATCGCTGCCAGTTGTCACGTCGGAAAACATGGATGCATCACGACGTCTCTTTTTCTCCTCTTTTTCTTTCTTGGATCCCCAAACCTCATCAACTTCCAGTAATTCAACAGCTACTAGATCGCCCTCCAGAGCACGATTACGATCTTTTGAACCACAAATGAAAATATCTGCATCGAGCAATCCATCGGTAGAAACATAGGCATCTGAACGGTTTTTCCGATTGACGCGAAGGATACCAGCTACCAATCTACCTTCTTCAAGTAAACCAGGCAGAGATGCTTGAGGTAGATAAGGAGCAAAAAGGGATTTTCTTGCCTGACCTTGGCCTTGGCCTTGCTGGCCGGGGTATAAAGAATATGCACTTAGTGAAGAAACTGACGAATTAAACGAGCCTCTGGGGCGATGGCCAGGAATGAACTGATTTGAAGGAGGTGCTAGTAGTCCACCGCTAGCACCACTATTAGACTCGTAATTAGGTTGGTTTCTCCAATTCGAATCGAAATTTCTAGAGCCAGATCGCTGGTGTTGGTGCTGGCTACTAATTGAGCCTCTTCGTTCCCCAGAGTATTCCGGAGATGTTTGGTTCTCGGTTTGTTTAGTAGGAAACTGGAATCCTCTACTACTAGTACCACTACCGCTAGCACCATTGCTCTGCATGCTCTGACTTCGATTATGACCCCTATAGTTACCACTACCTCCGTCAGGTGCACTTTTATCAGGAGAAGAGGGGAATCTGAAGCTCGGAGGAGGCATTGAACTTTTATTTGGTGATAGACCAGGAGGAGAAGAAGCAGTAGTAGCAACATCATTGCTAACACTAGTACCTTGCCTCTTTGCTTGAGCTACGGCAGCGGCTTTCTTAGCATCTGCCAATGCTAACGAATGTCTTCTAGCATGACCTTGACCTCCTTGACCTTGGCCTTGGCCTTGGCCCTGCCCGCCTTGACCACCACCACCGAAGCTGCCAAAACCATTTCCTCCGCTACCTGGAATCGAAGACTGAGCCTTGCGGTGTCCCACTGGAGGCGGTGGTGCTGCAAACTGGCCAAATGGCCCTGAAGATGTCATAAAAGATGGTTGCATATTTGATGGTGGTGGAGGAGGAGGCAGCATTCCTTGCTGTCCTGGTGGTGGTGGTGGACCCAAAGGAGTTGCCATTAATGGAGGCAATAAGCCTGCCTGAGAGAATTGTTGTTGCTGTGCTAATATTTGCTGCTGTTGAGCTTGTAAAATTTCAATTTGTTGTTGTAAAGCTAATTGTTCCACTGTTTTCGATAGTTAGTATTCTGCCCAGACTCGTAGCTCTAGCTCCAGCTCCACTTCGCGAAGTGGCGACGCTCGTACTTACCCATTAAAGGCGTCAATTCCGAAGGTGACCGCCTATGTGCAATATGAATGTTTTTCCCTCCTCGTGCATGCTGTCGCACTCCAGGAGGGTTGTTGTTGTTATATCCATGACCTGACATTTCAAAAAATTACTTAACTTGTGATTGTTAGTACTACCGCTACCGCTACCACTACCACTACCACTACCACTACTTACAGGAAGTGAAGAATCGAAAAAAAAACCAAAACTAAGAACAAAAAATAGAAACCTGGTCGTTCATTGACAGTGTGAACAAGAGATACGAGTATATCGTCTGTGCAAATGATTGTATACTATAAAACCGGACAAAATCGCTTGTTGTATTCGATCAATTGTCACAGTTTCTATATGCTATTATTATTAGACAAGTCAGTCTATCTATCAGTGAATCAATCCAAATCGATCTGTATTATCTTTATGGTACCCAGTCAGATACAGTTCTTTGAAAAATGCCAAATGGATTATAAAATGAAGAGAGAAGGACGGAAATGAAGAAAGAAAATGGACGGAGGAAAAAAAAAGTGGCAATGGAGAAAGAAGGAGGGAAGTAAAAAAAATTAAGGAACTGGATGTAAAGGAAAAGACGCAATGTTAAAAGAAGAAGCATTGTGTGTCAGTAAGTTGTAGTGCGCTTAATAGGTACGCAGGCAGCAGGCCGTCAGGTGTGATAGAGCCATTGGTATTGCTGTGCTGCGCTGGCTGGTGCTGGCTAGGGAAGGGGCGTAGTAATAGCAGCTGCTGGCTGGGAGGTTGTTGGCAGGTCTGGCGGCGGCCGCCAGCGTTGTGGTGCGGATTGCTGGGTGTTTCTTCGCTTCCGGTATGGATTCGAGCGTAAACGAGCACCGTTGCTGCCGCTGTGGCACTTTCGTTGGGCTGGACTGGCTGGGAGTTAAATTATGTGGCGCTATTGGGACAGTCCCAACTTACCGTCCACCGTTCGTCCCAGCAGAAGCCTACCGCGCTGGGCTCGGCTGGGCTGGGCTGGGCTGGAGCCGGACCGGGGTCAACGTACCCCGGGCTCTGCCTCCGGCGGCTGGGCTCTGCCCAGACCCGTAGCTCGAGCTGCGCTCGAGGTTCTGTACGCTCTCTCTTACTATTTAGATCACACGTATGCTACATACTACTGTTACATGAACCAACATGACTGCTACTGCTACTACCGTTACATACCTCATATTATTATTATTATTATTATAAAGCTTAAACAACAAAGAATTGATTGGAATAGCTGTTTGCTTGCTGCTAATCAAACCCATTCACTCTCTTCTCTCGAATGCTTATTCCGTTCCGTAATCGTGGCGCTTCCTGCTATGATCATGGCTCGAGCCGACTCCAGTGGGTCCACGGCCACAACTCTATTCTCACAAACCTAAACAACACGCTCCCAGCACTCCGCGTAGCGGAGCTACGGGTCTGGGCAGAGCCCAGCCGCCGGAGGCAGAGCCTGGGGTCGCGAGTGTAGGGGTAGTATAGTCCAGTTATATGTCTAATAGATACTCACCACGTAGCATAAACTCGTGAGATTATGCCAGAGAGTAACGCAATTGACAATGTCTAACTCTTCTTTACTTCAGAAACATTAAATATCGGAGAAAGCATTGATATGATTATGCAGGTTTGATCTAATCTGTTTACTATCTCCCCTAATATCTCCTAATCAGACCAGACGCATTATCTATCGTTGTCCAATTGCCAATCCTGGTAATCGATCGCCGGACACCTGCATCAACTTAACAAATTTCAAATTTGCTCGTGGATCCACTTAGTAAATATCAGCCATTTATGTTACAAACAGACTTGACCGCTTGGACACCACCGCCTAAATTTATCTGACTGCTATGTTTCACTTATGTTTCACAGTTATATTTAATCTTATGACACGGTTTGGTGAGGTTTATAGTTCAATTGAGCAAATTATGCGGCTCGATCTACAGTGAAAATTTCCCGACAAAGAAAGTATAAGCGACAGCCAAGCTATATATATATATATGCTCATATATGCTCACGGTCATTATCTTATATCTACAACCTTTCAACCTTTCATTCATTTTTTTTTTAATAAAATTAAGACGGCTCTGCCTGGATCTAAACGAACCAAAACCCAAATAAAAGCTCGCTAGCTGGAAAACGGCAACTGGGACGGACAGGCTCATAGACAGACGTTTTTATAAACTTGGTTATCGTAGAAACAAAACAAAAAAAAATGATGGATATGAATATGGCTTCTTCTACAATGTCGATGGCAATGTCACCAACGGCTACTCCATCTGCTATGGCTGGTATGGGCGGAATGGATATGGGAGGTAGTGGATCGATGCCAGCTTGTAACATGCAAATGATCTGGAACTGGAACGTTATTGATGACTGTCTCATTGCTGGTTCATGGCACATCACATCCAGAAGTATGTTTGCTGGCTCGTGTGTTGGAGTCGTTGCATTTGTAGTAGCTCTTGAATTTGTCCGTCGGTTGAGTCGTGAATACGACCGATTGATTGTTCGCAAGTGGAAGATCAAGAAATCCGCCATGAATGACCCCGAAGCATCTTCACGGATTACCAAAGTTTCCGTCAATGAGAAGCTTGGCCTCCAAGTTTCAAGCCTCACAAGGCACTTTGGTTCTAGATTAGGGAGTCCTGATACTTTTTCACCCACTCTATTAGAACATTCAATCAGATCGGTTTTATACGCTATCGTTGTTGGCGCCGGTTATATTCTCATGCTGCTGGCCATGTCGTTCAACGGATATATCATCTTTTGCATCATCATTGGCGCTCTTATTGGCTATTTCTTCTTTGGCTCTGATAATATAGCCGATGGGCTGCATCAAGAATCTGGTATTACCTGCTGTTAAAATTATTCTTATTTATTATTGTTTTTATTCTGTACATAAAACTATTTATCTTTTTGCTATAATTGCCTGCTCTCTCGCGCCAAAGGTTCTTCGAAGAAGCGGGTACTTGCAGCGCCCGGCGAGGCGCATTTATACGTGTATGAAAGCCGCATCACGAGATCAATAAAATTTCAGTTCTTTTCCAGATGTCAATACCGTAATGTGGGCTAGTAATTCCAAGAGAGCCATCAGGCTCTGCAATATCGAGAATCTATTTCGGTCTGATCTGAACAGTTTACATCGTTGCCTTGCGAAGAATGGCTCGACTGTGTCGGTGAGTGCAGACATTTCAACGCCAATGTTGGACGGAATTCTATCGTACAATATGAGTGATGTAAAACTCGGCTCAATCCCTTCAGTGACGACCAGAACAGTTCATGGCAAAAAAGAACATGACTCGTCTGCTGCTCGAACTACAGTTCCCTTCCGAGAAGAGGTTCTTTCAAAAGGCCCCGGTCATAAGATATGGCATCCATGGTATAAAGGAGCCAGAAAGAAGACCGTTCATAAAATTTACGATCCCACTTTTATAGCCATAGATGCTGCTTACGACCTGCAAGCTATCAAGTTTGCTGTATTGACGTTCGATTGCTTTAGTAAGAGAGATCCAGATCAGGCGCTTGTCAATTGGTGCAGATTGTTCGAATATCTTGACAAGATGGTAAAGACTGGTTCTAAGTCTTTGAATGCAAAAAGTGGCACCAAGGTAAGTTCCTACGGCTTGTTACCAAGAGCTGTTGTACGAATATTGCCGAAATTAAGACTACTGGATTTAGAGCAATTTGACAAGTTTTGGATAAAAGTAGCTACTTCTCCATTGGCAGTCGAAATAATTCCTGTTTTGCTTGATATTATGTGTAGTGGTTATAAAGAAATAGAAATGGCTCATCGCGTATTGCACCATATTGATAACGAAGAATTTTTAAATGCCGCCCATGAATGTGATATTATAGGACAAGGTGCCATATATTCCCATGGAATTAGCCACGGACTCAACGTAATCCTTCTTAGATATGCTAAAGATGTATCGTCTAATGGAGTCAGCAATAATTGGAGAGAAATGTATGAAGTTATGAATGGATTGAACCCGGAAGTTCAAATTGCTATTTTACCTTCAGTAGCTCATAACTTGGCAGAACGAATCCCGTCCTATAGCTATACGGAATTTTACAAGTTACTATTAACGAGGAAAGCAAACTTTTTCAATCCAGCTATGAATGCTTTCTTGAAATCATTATATGCAAGTTCGGATTTTGGCAAACAGCTTGTGGCGAATACTGATGAGACTGTTAAAGCATTTGAAGAAGCTGAGGAGACGGAAACTAAAACTAGAGCTAGGACCAATGTATTTTCACGGAAGCCCGATCAACATAAACCAAGCAGAAGTACATATACTTCGACTTTTTATCAATATTTATTAACTCGCCTATCCAAACAAAAGGATTCGCAGAAAACTGCATGGTTTCTTGAAAATATCATTCTTACAGAATCAGATTCTTCTGTCAAAGATTTAGAAGAAGCGCTGCGACTATTAATCATGCGCGCAGTCGAAGTTGATGGAATGCCAACTGCATATCTAATCTTCGAAACAATGCTTGAAAAAGGTATTGAGCCTGATGTTGATCTGTATCGAATTTTATTCCGAGGATATCGGATCCATGGCCAAGAAACAAAATGTTATGAAATCCTGAATCACGCATTTTCTAATGGTTACCAACTAAATGGATCACTCAGTTTCGAGCTTCTATCGCTGATTTGTTCATTGTACGGACCAGACACGGTTTTAAGATATTATCTCATAATTTACCCCAAGAACCGGCAACTTTTAGAACAATTGGGAATAACCAAGTTTATTGACAAGTGGAAGACGAATTATCATGATTTCGGCCTGGGAACGCCGTTAACATTTCACCTTACTTCTGAAAATATCGACCCCTCAGTGTACACAATCAATGAATCATATGCATTGACTATTGTTTACAAATCTATTTGCAGCCAGCTGAATAGTATCGAAGACGTTACAGAGCTCTACCAAAACTACCGAAACACAATCCTGACATCGAAACCGCGTAAGAAAGCGTCAATCAAAATCATCGACTGGCTTGTCAGCTCATTATGCCAAAACAGAACACTTGATTCCATAACCCGAGCACATTCAATTTTCATTGACGCTGTTACAGATCTTCCATTATATCGTAATATCAAGGAAAACAATTCATGCCTCTCGCCGGGCATTCTCGCCCATTTACATTGTTTCCCACCTGGACCAGGTATTGGAGCTGACATTTCAAAAGCTATTGAACTAGTTGAAGTCATACAAGCCAACAATTACATTCCTATGACCCGGGGCCTGTTGACTGCTATCATTAAATATTACCTCAATGTACGAGATCGAGACGAAGCACAAAAGTGGTATGAATATGCCAAGGGCTACGGAGTCGTAATAACTTCGCAACGAATCCATAGCGAACTTCAATGAAACAAAATATGCATTATTTCTTCCGCTATATTTACCTCTGGCTGGGCTCTGCCCATACCAGTAATTCTTTTTACTCGATTGCCAGTCATCCCTTTAACAAGTCCGTTTAAATTATATGTTCCCCGTTTAGCTTGCTTTCATCATCGCTACGAGAAGCGAAAAAGGAGCAGCCAGCACATAGCAATATGTTGAAGGAGGTATATTCATTATTTTTCATACATAGCTAAGATTACACACAGTTTAGTCAACCCATAAAAGCACCACCAGCAAGGCAGAGATTGCGACGGGTGAATCTAACCTTGTAGACAGGCGTCCGTTTCGTATGGTAGACCGAGAGATGATCAGAAGTAGCAATGATCTCTTTGCTCTTTTTGCGATCACCAGCAGTAGTCGCATCAGAGCCATTTGCTTCGGGTAGATTGGAGCTTTTAGATTCATTTTTGAAAACTTCCGGTTCAGGACCCCCATCATGAGTGCCCTTGCGAATATCCCATGTACGGACAGAATTGTCAGCACCTCCACTGACAAGGACGGAGCCATCTCGTGAAAAAGCTAATGAATAGATTGAGGTACGACCGTGTCCTTTCATACTTTTTAACCTACGGCCAGAACCAATATCCCATACATTGATAATACTATCTTCGCCAGCAGTGGCTAGCCACCTACCGTCAGGAGAAACAGCAGTCGTATTGATAGCACCAGTATGGCCAATAAATACTCGAACCGCACTGCCCTTGTTAATATCCCACATACGACATGTCTTATCGCTTGATCCAGTGAAAATGTAGGTACCATTAGGGTGGAAGCTAACAGTATCGACATCACTTAAATGACCGGCAAAGATCCGAAGTGGGTAGATATGGTCGCAGGACCACAACCTTGCCGTATGATCGTGTGAAGCAGTGGCAAAGTAATGATTATATGGGCCAAATGTGACATCCCACACAGGATGGTTGTGGCCCTTGTACGATACTAAGGCCGTATAGGTGTCCAGAGACCATAACCTGGTTGTGTTGTCTTCAGAACATGACAATAAATAACGGTTATCGGAACTAAAGGAAGTGCCGTATACAGGGCCGGAATGGCCTATTAATCGCTTGCTTGTGCTCGGGATATCATCCTTGAGAATACTAGAAATTTTCTCTCCTTTCAATGACCATACTTTGACAAAACTATCAGAAAATCCTCCGGCAACAAGAGTCGAGTCATCGGAAAAATCAATGCAGTTGAGACCATCATGAGTGTTATGAAATGTGTACATACAGACACTCGGCAATGGAGTTTGAGTTGTTCCAAGATGGATTCTCGCTCTAGAGTCAATAATTTTTTTCACTTCCAATTCAATGTCGACAGATTTATATTTAGGGAGTGGGAGTGATTCTCGTGTGGGAGCATTTTTGCCTGATTCAGCTTCCTGTTGCTTAATTTGAGAAGCGAATTCTTCGCTAAGTGACTTATAACCAGTGGTGCCAACAGACGAAGCATCACCAGCCTCTTCTTTATCTTTCTGTTCCAGGGCAGCACTGACATCCTTTTGAAATTCGGCATCCATTGGCAAATGACCTAGTTTGAGCGGTTGTGAGTTGAAAGAGTCGATCTGGCTTTGTTGCGAGACAGCTGCGGAAGATGTAGTAGTATTTTTTATGCCATGAATTCCATTAAGTCCTTCATCAGGATTTAATACACTTTCAGTATCAGTTATACTTGGACGTGAAGAAGTGACCTTGATATCCATGTACTGATTGAGTAAACGAATGATGATTGACCCGCCAGACTGCTCAATTTCATGAACAAAGTAGAGGAGCAGATCAAGCGAAGTCCGCGAAACGGTCAACCCATACTCCTGAGATAAAAATGCTTTTGCCAGCTCATTCTCTTGAACATGCCCAGGTAATGAAATAGCAGAAAGTTTTTCGATGTCTTGGGAATGAAGAATGGCCTGGTCTTGTGAATATTCGTCAAAGAAGTCCTTTGCAATTGTTCCATGGTCTTTGCTGATTAGTTCAAGGAAGATATGAACGAATACAGGATATAGGATTCTCCTTAATTCAGGACGGTAGAGGTCCAGGGATCTTTCAGTCCAGTTTTTAAGGGCTTTATAGGCCCCAACATAGGCTTCGGGCGGCTCAGAAGGGGCTGCGACTTTGGGTTTATTTGGTCCAGCAGGAGAAATAGCGGTCGATGCAGTACCAGTCTGTCCAGGTCTCTGAACAGTTCCAGTTCTTACACCGCCATTAGGCCCGATATTATTAGCTTGTGGAGCAGGGATTCTAGATGATTCCATTCTAAGCATTGCTTCTGTACGTGAATAACCTTTCTTATTGAGATATTCAAGAACAATTCTGTTAAGATCCACAGGCGGTAAAGGCTGGCCTGGTTGTGGAGCAGTGGGTTGGCCAGCCTGACCTGTGGTACCGCTGCCAGCAGCACCGCCAGCAGTAGGAGCTCCTGGAGCTCTGATGACATTACCAGATGCAGCAGCAGTAGAAGCTGTAGTGCCATTTTGACCAGATGTCGCTACTGGTCTTGTCTGTTGCTGACCCTGGGAAGGAGGATTAACAGGAGTATGAGGGTTTTCTGGACCGCCAGACGGGCCTGGTGTAGCAGGAGGAGCCATGATACTCTTGCAGACTATTAGATATGATACAAAATCCTTTTCTTTTCTGTTGCTTCTTTTGTGTCACAGTCTATCTATATTCGTTTCTATTGAATAATCAATCCATAAGATTCACGTTCAGCCAATATTTCCCTAATACGCTCTGCACATCTACAATGCGCAGTAGGGACGAACATATCAATATTTCAGACTTTGGTAGACGCGATTTACAAACAGCCGTACGATTACCCGGCTGCCAGTCCTCTTGCCGCCACCGCGGGCATGCTGTGGACCCTGCGTTGCTGGAGATGCTGGACTGCCGAGAAGCTTGCGGAGCGATGCACGAGTACAACGAGTCCAGACAGAATCTGGCCGCCGGAGGCAGAGATCCTTCTGCCCCTGGCGGGCAACGCAAAATGACGGAACATCAATTACTATTATTTAAGCTTATTATTGTTGTTGTTGATCAGAGCGAGGCTTCTTTTTAGCAGCCTCAGCGGCCTTTTCAGCCTCGATCTCAGAAACATAAGTAGACAGAGTTTCAGAGTCGAGCGATTCTAATTCGGAGCCAGGGGACATGATGGCGATTTCGATATTACGGGCACCAGTTTGAACGACTTCTAATAAACTCTTGATAACCAATTTAACCGAAGCTTCTCTATCCATTTCTTCTTCATAAGATTTCTCTAATAAATCACGAACCGTTTTTGAACTACGGCCAATGGCATTAGCCTTCCAAGCCGAATAAATACCGGATGGCTCTGTTTGATACAGTTTTGGCACGTTATCGTTGGGATCAAATCCAATAACAAGAGTAGACACACCGAAAGGACGCACACCACCACTTTGAGTGTATCTCTGTTGAACCCCGGCAATGTATTTAGTGATGTATTCCACACTGGCAGGATCTTCCAGAGTCAATTTATGAGATTGAGCTTCGACTCGAGCCTTGTCAATCAACACTCGAGCATCCGCATTCAAACCAGCAAAAGCTAGAGTCAAATGTTTATCGACTTTACAGATCTTTGAAGGAGTAGTACGAGTATCTTGTAATTTCAAGGCGCTTCTCTTTTCACATCCCAACACTACAACATCTTTACCTTTGACGCCAACAGCACATGTTCCTCTTTTGACTGCTTCAAGTGCATATTCTACTTCTACAACAGGGTGTTAGACAAGGAAATAAGAGGGATAGGGATCTTATTTGATTGCTCCAGAGCAGCAGTTTGCCTTTACGAAGTACGTATCAACGACAGCACAGTAATACCAAGGACAGGACTGCCCAAGTATGTCTAGGGATAATAACCAAGGGCAAAAACCTGCGGATAGAAGTCGGACCAAACCAATGTATAGAATGGACAAATGTACATACGGAAAACGTGTCCATCGGGACTAGAGAACGCATTGGTTAGTACAAGAACTGGCCATATAAAATAGGTTGCGTAGTAGGATTCGCCAACTGCGAAAGGAAAGTAATAATAATCGCAGTGGCAACAGAGCGGGAGAACTCGTCATCAAGGAGGTCTTAAACTTACCTGAAAACTGATAAAGCTCGATCGTATCCACTCATTTTATATTGTAAAAGAGTTTATTAATGCAATTGACGTGCAAACAGGGACGAGAACAGTGTCGAAAATGCGAATGTCTGAAGCGATAGTAGTGAATGTCAGCAGCTTTAGTGAGGTTCGTATGTGTGATTCTATCGTAGCTTCTTCTATGATCCTGCCGCACCATCGGTTAGATGTGTTACCCTTGCCCTGTGTACTAATCTGCACCCTAACCTTTGCTCTTGGTATACACTTGATTAAATAGATATGACTAGAAACAATTTCTCATGAAGAGTATATGTCCATACTTGATATATGTGATTAGAAATTAGGAAGGAACAGTGAAAAAGAATAGAAGTGCTGGAGGTACTAGAGGACTGCAGGATTGGACTGGACCACAGTGTGTGTTTGTGTGTCTTTACCAAGTGGGAAACCTACCTCTATCACATTATCACGAGATAAAATCTATATTTTCACTATCATTATATCATGACTAAAACACCTGGAAATGCTGCTATGTCTTCAATCCCGCACAGGGATCAATATTCGCGGATGTCTTTCCTGTTTCAGGCTTCTTCAACACTGTCTGCCACTGATCACTCATTGACACCTATATCTAAGGCATATTCTCAAACTATGAAGTCAGTGGCACGGAAAAATGTACTTCGCTTGTCTCCCCACATAAAAAGACAAATGTGCAAATCCTGTTCGCAAATCCTCATACCCGGCATCACCTGTAACATCCGTCTCACTAATCGTTCCAAATCTCAACACGAATCTCACGAAGTTCTTCAAGTATCCTGCCATTGCGGTGTTTCCAAACAGTTCCCAGTCGGCAGAAACCCACACTACATTCTTTGGGCCGACCGGGCTGATCGCAGCTGAGCCCATTTCCTTGCCTATCCGTCAGGCACGTGTCATGCCTCCGGCGGCTGGGCTCTACCCAGACCCGTTTGCTCCGCTTCGCGGAGTGACTGGGTTCGTCGGCAAGTGAGCGAGCAAACGGGCCGCGCACGGTATTCTGTGATGTTTGTTGTACTACCACACGAAAGATTACCCCGATTCCAATGTTTCTCCCCTATGGAGATATAAGATAGGGGGAATGCAGGGTTCAGCTACGTGCATGTGGGCGGATCCTTTGCTTGAACAGAACCATAAGACTTATGGCGTAATATAATGATGAAAATATAATTGGTGGTAGCGTCGTGACTCTAGTTTATCCGATAACGATGACCCTTACCTCTGAAGTGACTCAAAATCTAAGATCGTCGCTGCCCTATGGCTCTGAATATATATTAGCCCTTCATCTCCCATTTTATCCTACAAACTCGCTATTAGTAGCAACAAATATGACTGTTGAAAATCTTCGAATCATTCTCGTCCGCCATGGACAGACAGATAGTAATAAACATCATATCCTTCAAGGGCATGTGGATACATCGCTTAATGATATTGGTCGTCTTCAAGCATCCGCAGGGGGTCAAAGGCTGGTTCAAGATGGCATCCAGTTAGATGCAGTATGGTCGAGTGATTTGACCAGATGTAGGGAAACCACGAAATTAATTCTCGCCGAATGCGAGGCATATAAGAAACTGGACGTGACATTCCAGGCCGAACTCAGGGAGAGAGCTATGGGAGAGATAGAAGGCATGTCGATAAACGATGCTAGAGACAAATCGCTGGCCGAGGGCAAATCATTCCATGACTATGGAGAACCCAAAAAAGTATCAATCAGAAGACTGAATGCAGCTTTTGACAAGATTGTTGATGAATGTATCAAGAACAGGTACACGAATGTCATGATAGTGTCGCATGGTGGTAAGTAGATTTTGCAGCTGGGCTCGGCCTTGCTCGTTCGCTCGTTGCGTCCGCCGGAGGCAGAATCGTATGATTGACTAACGTATAGGCGTGATTGCTGGATTTTGTAATCATATTATTAGAGAAGAAGGGTATACATTTTCTGACAATGTTAGGATAGACGATATCAAGGTGCCTCATAATGTTTCATTCACTATTCTGAATGTTGATCCAGTTACCAAGACTGGAGTTATAGAAAGTTTTGGTGATAAGAGCCATCTTTCAGCCAATCTTAGCACGGTTGTTAATCAGAGAGTATTGTAAGCATTTAAAGATCGAATAACAGTATTGTATGTATTGAACATACTATATCATGAATCTCATAATTTTAAATAGTTATGTATTATCAACATCTAGGGCTCACCCTGTAACCATCCGTTTTTGACAATCAGCAGTTGTTTTTTTTTCATTTTAAGCCCCACTATGAATGGCCTCTACGACATTCTATCAGTAGCATTTTATTCACATCGTCTACGACCTTCACCAAGCTTCCATTCAGTAAATTTTTCTTCGTTGCTAGTCGACACAGACCTTACGATCAAAGTAAATTATACTTGAGAATCGATTGATAAAATACTCGTAGAATCAAAAAAATGAAGCTTTCTCTGCGAGATTTAAAGCAACAGAAATGGACTGTGGAAGTTGAGCCTACTGATACTGTGAGTGAGAGAGAAACCACAACCCCGTTTAGTGCTTAGTTACTAATTCAATTTGTACAGATCCTGTCATTAAAGGAAAAGAATGGCGAACTCAAAGGCTGGGAAGCTTCTCAACAGAAACTGATCTTTTCTGGTAAGTTTTTCCCCCCTGATTGACTGTTTGCAATATTTCTAACGATCTCTTATCAGGTAAAATCCTTCAGGATGATAAAACGATAGAATTTTATAACATCAGGGAAGAAAAGGATTTTATTGTTTGTATGGCCAGTAAGCCTAAACCTGCCAGTAATAGTGGTGCATCGTCGTCCGCTGCTACTCCAGTTCCTTCGGCCGCCACGCCTGCTACTCCAGCCTCTAAATCGTCAGCAGCTCCTTTGGCTCCTGTCCGCCCTGCATCTGCTTCTTCCGGTACTGATGCTGTGTCTGCCACTCCTACTCCCTCTAATGTTACTTCTGATAGCTCCCGGTTCAATGATCCATCAGCCTTTGCTACTGGATCTGCGCGTGAGACTGCTATACAGAACATGCTTGAGATGGGTTACCCACGAGAGCAGGTTGAAGCTGCCTTACGAGCTGCGTTTAATAATCCAGATAGAGCTGTTGAGTACCTCTTGACCGGTATCCCAGAGACTCTCCAGCAGCAGCAGCAGCAGCAACAACAGCAATCTCAGACGCCATCAAGTGGGTCTGAATCTGCTGGTGAAACTACTTCGTCTACCGCCGCCCCTCAAAATGAAGATGTCAACCTCTTTGAGGCCGCTGCCAGCGCCGCCTCTAGAGGTCCTAGTGCTGCGGGCCATGATGATGCTGTACACTCGAGTCCTGTTTCTGGTGGTGGCAACGAACCAGTTGATCTCAGCTTCCTTCGCGATAACCCACAGTTCCAGGAGATTAGAGAACTTGTCCGCCAGCAGCCACAGATGATTGAACCTATTCTCCAGCAAGTTGTTTCCAGCAATCCTCAATTAGCTCAGCTTATTTCTCAGAACCCGGAAGCATTCTTACGAATTCTTCGCGGCGATGGATTAGACGGCGACGATGATGATCTCTATGACGATGCAGAAGAAGGCCAGGGCACTGTTCGTATTGAACTGACCCCAGAAGAAAACGCTGCCATTGAGCGACTGACAGAACTTGGCTTTGACCGCTCTCTGGCTATTGAAGCGTATCTTGCCTGCGATAAAAACGAGGAGATTGCTGCCAACTACTTGTTTGAACACGGTCAAGACGGCTTATAATCGTGTGCTTATAACTCATTAAATTATTGTGTAACTTTGCTCTCTGCCTCCGGCGGCTGGGCTCCGCCCAGACCCGTTGCTCGCTTCGCTCGTGCTTGGAGCACAGACGAGAACACCAGCACGAGCGAAGCGAGCAACGGGTCTGGGCGGAGCCCAGCCGCCGGAGGCAGACGAGGGGTGTTTATTGAGTTAGCTATTCAGTGGTTTATACGGTTGACCTCATCGTCGAACCTGTATAGAGAAGGATAGCCTTCGAGGAATGTGGCCAGGGTCCAGAATAGCCGGGTGGGATTGGGCACCCTGTATTTGTTGAGACGGGGTCTCATGAGCGTGAGGTACTCGACAAGGTGGACCGCGAGAACGGCCACGAGCGCTCCGGGAGCATAGCGGCCTAAGAAAGAGGCCAGGCCAGGACTGACCTTGGCGATATGCGGTAGGACTAGCGCTGGGAAGAATGTGAAGAGCGCCGAGACCGGCACAAGCGTCGTGGGAGTGAGATCAAACATTGTCAGTTGGGTAGGCACGTAGCGAGTGACGCGATACGCCGAGAATCCCAAGCCACCGGCAGCTTCCTTAGCCAGGAGAATCAGCGTATGCCTCGCATCACTGTACGAGTCAATGGCAGGCACAATTGGAATAGTAGTAGTTTGTGATTCAGCGTCATCTTTTGTATAAGTCAATGTCATTGAATCAAATGAGATCTCGGTCATTGCGACATCATCTTTGGATCTGTTCAGCTTCACGCCTTTATAGTATTCAAGGAAATCAAACAAACTGAACTTGTGGGCCTCATTCATATGGCCCAGAATTCGTTGCCTAACGGCACTATCAGTCTCAATATCAGACATTTCTACTCTGTTAGTGTGACTCCTGTTTGCCTCCGGCGGCTGGGCTCTGCCCAGACCCGTTGCTCGCTGCGCTCGGGCCTGGAGCTCGGTGTACAAGCTAAGCGGACTTACTTTGTGAATATTGTGGGAATTGTTTATTCTGTTTACAGTGGGAATAAACTCAGTTTTATAGGCCAGTAGAATCTGAAGGGACGTGCCCATTATTAGGCTGAGAAGGGTCCAATGCATGATAGACAGTGATGGAGAGCCGCCCCCGCAATTCTGGACCCTCCTCGGCTTGACAGCTGCACAGGCGGATAAGAGCCTAGCGATACGCGATTGTGGGGTGATTTGGCGATGCTCTTAAATGTCACCACAATCACAAGCAAAGTTAGCGGATCGCTCTTCGGGTGGTCTGCCTCCGGCGGCTGGGCGCTGCCCAGACCCGTTTGCTCGCTTCGCTCGAGCTGGGACCGTATATCGAGCGAAGCGAGCAAACGGGTCTGGGCAGCGCCCAGCCGCCGGAGGCAGACCGGGGG